>PVKA01026457.1:10736-31796 GCA_004027165.1 Ctenomys sociabilis | reverse complement strand
TTTTTGAGACAGGGTCTCACTATGCAGTTCAGGCTGGCCTTAAGCTCACTTCTGTAGCTCAGGCTGGTCTCGAACTCACAACAATCCTCCTGCCTCAGCCTCCCGAGTGCTGGGATTACAGGCATGTGCCACCACGCCCGGCAGTTCTTACAGATATATTTAACATTTGAATGCATCTTTGATGCCGTTTCAAATGATTCTTTTTTTTTTTTTTTTTTTTTTTTTTGTATTTAGAGATGGGGAGATAGCTCAGTAGAATAAGCACTTGCCTGTATTTAGGACAGGGTCTACAGGGTCAACAGGATCTACAGGGTCTACAGGGTCTCACTGCATAGGTCAGACTTGTAGGGATCTTCCTGATTAAAGCCTCCCAAGAGCTGAGATTACAGGCATGTGCTGGCATGCCCCAGGAGAAGGGCTGGCATGGCAGGCCTGGGGATTGAACTTCTGGCCCTGGCTTCTGCCTAAGCAGGCACTTTAATCTACTAAACTATTTGTCCAGCCCTAAATGATTCATTTTTATTGACCCATTCCTTTGATGAATTATAATGATAATTATATTAATTATTACATTAATATATTAAATTATGCTTTAATTTATCATCATATTTTACTTGTTCTCTTATAAGTCACATGTAATCTCAAACTAGTTAGGAATAAATAATTTAACAATCTGGTTATAAACAATGGTGGGGTTCAAGGATAAAAACAAGTAGGAGTATATACCAAGAACTGTTAGTAGTGGATAATCTTTACTATGCATAAACATAAAAGGTAAAAGGGAAGTAAAGGCCTGGCCATCTGGAGGACATAGTGCTGACTGGTAGAGATTTTAGAGTGCAATGGAAAGCCATTGCAGAGCTTCATAAAATGAAGTGTTAATGCCAGACCACAGGAATTATTTATTCCATAGAGGGATTCAGAACAAAAGTACTATGTCTGACGATTGATATAGTAAATATTCATATAGGAAATCCTGTAATTTTCAAAAAAATCATGAGTAAACTTAGGGTGCTATGAAGACTAATCCTAAACTCCCCAATAAACTAGATCTCAGCCTATATTTTCTCTGAATAACTACCATAAATAATGAATAATTATTGGAAGGCAGTAGTTGTTTAACTATGTTCTTGTCCCCTTTTCTCCAGATTGTTTTCTTAATTTTCCAGGTCTGTACTTATTAGTTTACATTTTTCAAAATGTGAAGATTTTTGAGTTTTTACTCTGAATAACAATATCATATTAACTTATAGCTTTCAAATTCATTCTCTAGTCATGTTTTGCCATCCTATTTTTGTATATTTATATTTATATTCTTGATGTATTGATTAGAAAATCTTCTTTAGAATAACAATGTTTTCAAGGACTGTATTTGTTTTTCATGACTTTATGTGTTCAGTTGCACTAAATCCTTTTTCTTCTGTAGATTTTTTTTTTCGTTTATAGCATACAGCATTATCTTAAAGGACGTTAGACATATACAATCAATTTGTTCATTTTAGATTAGTAAAAACACAAGTTAAATATTAGAATTGTGTTCTGAGTACCTGAGTACATTTTTTAAATGAATTGTTAGCATTTAACCATATAATAATGCCATTCTGCTTTTATGCCGTGTCTTAGTTATCTTGGTCTTCTCGCAGCACCGTGCCCTGCCAGGGCAACTCTAAGGAGGAAAGGTTTCTATTGGCTCACCATTTGTGTAGATTTTAGTGCATACTTACTGGCTTTAAGGTAATGTGGGGTGGTGGAAGAGAAACAGCTCATGGGAAGTGACGGGAAGCAGAGAGAGCACACGGGAAGGGAGAAATGTAGACCTTCCCAGGCCACAACCCCGCGATCCACTTCCCTTTGCCAGGCCTCACCTTCCAACATTACTTTTAGCTATAAAGGTATCCATGCTGTAACCCACTGAGGAATATCATACCCTCATAATCACCTCCCTAGAGCCCCAGGCTTTGAGGGGACATGTGCATGCAAACCATAACGTGTGCAGGTACATGTGACATAAGAATACAGTTCATGCTTTTTGAGTGCTTTCTTCTTTCATTTAAAGTACGTTGTACCAGCCCCACTCCTGGGGCATGCTGAGACAGCAACTGAGATTGCGTACTGTAATACCAGCTCTTGGAAGGCTGTAAACAGTTAGATCACCACTAGTTCAATCTAGTAGACCATGTAGACCTTTCCCTAAAAAGTATAAGACAATTAAAAAATAAATAAAATAAAAGTTATGTATGTGGGAGCAGGAAGAAAGCTCAGTGGTCTTAGTGTCTGCCTGGCAAACAGAAGAACCCTGGTTCAATCCCGGCACTGCATGCCATTCTGCCCACCAAAACTGGGTGTGGTTGTTCACATCAGTAATCCCAGAATGGGGACAGGAGGATCAGTACCAGCCTTGTGCAGCAAGACTCTGTACCAAATAAATAAATAAATCTAAAATAAATAAATAAATAAAACATATATGTCAGTGGAAATTTTTTCCAAATATAATCTTCGCGAAGTATTTAGGTTTTCTGTATGATGGTAAGACCATTTTGAGATATATTTCCAACAGTTTTACAGATAAGCTTTTGGTTGACGTTTACTATAAACATTTGCTAATTAAATTTGAGTTTGTTCATATTGAATTGTGCTGCTCCTTAGTCAAAAATAAAACTGACCAACTGCTTGTCTCAGCTACTTAGGCGGCCAGGCAGGGTATGACAAAGTAGGGTCTCGGTGGAAGAATCTTTCATGGGGGTCAGAAGGTTAAGGCCAGTATGATCAATATAATCAGACTCCATTTTGAAAATTAATTCAAAATAATAAAACCCAAGGGTAACGCAGTGACAGGTCAGTTACATCAAGTGCAAAGCCATGGATTCAAGCCTATGAGTAATCATGAAAAAAACGTGACTATCGTCTATGGTAGTGTAGTTTAGACTCTGTTATCGCTCTTGTCATCCCTATCTTGCTGCTGAAAATACACTGTATTATTTATTGTATCCTTATGCTAAGCCTCAGGATTGGGTAGTATAAACTATTTTTTTAATGAGAGTACAAACTGATATTAAAACAGAAAACTTAGAAATGATACAGAATTTCACTAAACAAAATAATATGAATTTGATGGTATTTGTTGTATTACACAATGCTGTTTCAAATAAGTTGTTCATATTATCAGATATATGCATGCAAAATTAAAAAAAGAAAAAGAAGTATAAAAAATTAAGAAGACTGAAAAAAGACAAAAATTAATCATTTAGTGCTCCATCCATTGACCAGCAGAAATCCACAGTACAATTATCCAAACCATCTTTCTTATATACATCAATAAATCTCTTTCCACCTTTCTTCTCATGTCCTTTTCTTCATCTCTGTAACTTCTTCTTTTTTTGAACAGGTTCATTCCCTTTTTATAATACAGGATAAACTGTTGTATTTAGCTTCACTTTTCATCAATATGTGAACTATTCTATGCTCTTGGGCTGAGGCTGTTCGTCAGTATTGAAGCACTTGCCTCTCTGCCTACGCCGGTCTGTTACATGCCACCAACATGCACACAATCATGTATTAGGCATTCTAGATGGTCCAACAGTTTCATGTATGTAATCAACTTGTTAATATGTACAACCTGGAATTTTATGCAGGATTATTTGTATTCATACATAAAGTTTGAGGGGAACAATTGTGATCAAATTACCAAATCTGTCATCCACTAGCATGATATATACATATTCCTATTTATTTAACATTCTTCATTTTTTCGCACATTGGGTCATGTTTTGGTGACACCTTTCACAACTCTGTTAATTTATATACATGACTTTATCCATGTTTTCAAGCTACTTTATTGCTGTATCGTGCTAGATAATTATTACCAATAAGTTGATGAGACCTCAGCATATGCAATTGGCAGATTATACTCAGACATTTTTAATAAATAAAGAAAAATTAAAACAAATTCACATTCAATAATTAATTTTTTCAGTAAAATGTAGTTGAGAAAAGAGAATTCAAAATGAGTTTAAGTGTAACTTACCACTCAGAACCTAGTAAAATCCTTTCCTAACATAGTCTTAACTCTTTATTCTTATGTAGCCTGCAAATCTTTTCAACTGTGGACTCAAATGCTTTTCTAGATTTGTAAAATGTTCTTAGAATATAACTTTATATTTTAGTACTATATTTTTTTTTTCTTTTTTAGGGCCTAAAGGCAATGCGAGTATTGCTACTTCTTCATATATTTTCCTTTCTCAATATGTTGCCTGTATACCTTTAGTCCACATTTTATTTATTTATTTTTTTTAGGTACTGGGGAGCAAACTCAGGACCTTGCACTGTCTGGCAGGTACTTAAAAGTGCTGAGCCTCATTTGCCGTCCAGTGTTTTTTCATTCTTTCTTCCTTTCTCCTTACTAAATTTATTTCATTCTATTTATTCTTATAATTTACAAACACCAGGTACTTCGTAATTGGCATTACATTTCTGATTTAATTTTGTGTTTTTCTTTCATTTGTCTCTGAGTTCAGTCAACCCTCTATTGTTCTCTGCCTTTTAAAAAATCCATTAATCTTCCTACTACTTTAATTGAAAAGTTACTTAAATATTTTCAACAATTGCTTTATCACTGTTATGTTTAGAATAGTCTGGCACAGTTGCTCTGAAGGTACAGTTACCTCTGTTTTTATTTACTGGAGGCATTTCCCATTTCACTTTTAAAAAGTCCTTCTTGTTCATCCAGATTCCCCAAAAATGTTTCCACACTTGAGGACAAGAAAAATATATCTGACATTTTGGTAGTTTTACAAAATTTCTGGTTAAATGTCACCCTTTTCTTTCTTAATTGCAAAGTCCAGATGCTACATCAGATTTGTTTTTTGTGTGTGTGTGTGTGTGTGTGTGTGTAGAAAGATGAAAATGACTCCTTCAATTTATATCTCTGTATTTTTGTAGGATCCTCATATTTCTGCTTTTTCATTTCCCCTTTGTTATCCAGTCGTCAAAGTTCACTGTTATTTTCTATTTTGATTTTTTTTAATAACTGAGGTCAGTATGTTTTTACTAGAGACAATTTTTTCCTTGTGATTTTGAACTCCAGCCCACAATAAATAAAATCCCATACCACCAGATAGACTCCAATACAAGAAAACATAAATATATTTAATGTTTCTTCCTAGTCCATTAATATTTATTTTCAAATGTAGCCAGATGGAATCCAGGAATCATTTCTTTTTCTGTTTTCTGTTATCAATTTCTGTGTTTACATACATGATCCATTGTCTGCCATAGATATCTCTACCTAGCTCTTAGGAATTCATCACAAATTTGCTGCTCATTCTATGTGTGCCAAGTAATCTGTATTGTGAACTTTACTAGATTAAAAGACTGCTAGAGAATTGGTTGGATTGTCAAAAAACTCCATTACTGCTAAATTAACATATTGATAAGTTAATAGCTGATGGGTTATAAGGAAGTGAGTCTCACTGGAAGAAGTGGTGTGTAGAGGTTGGATAGTGGGGACTCCACTTGGTCACTAGCTCCTTTTTCTCTGTGTCTCTGCCTGTGCTTACATTGAAACGAAGAGCATTTCTCTCCATGCCCCTATGCCATGATATTTCTGCCTTTTGTGGAAGCCAACCATGAACTAAGCCCTTGGAATCCATAAGTCAACATAAATGCTTGGCCTTTAAATTGTAGGTCAATTTTTTTTTTTCCTTTCTAGCAGTGGAGAGGTAACCAAGACAACATTTTTTCTCATGAAATAAATTTTTATTTATTTTCCCTTTCTCAGATGAGGTGAGAAGGGAATAAGTATAATGTAGCAAAGAAAACAATTTTTAAAAGCCTTCTTTTTGTTGAAATAAGGCTGGAGAGATAAATTCTGTAGAGATAAATATTCTCTTAATGTTCATTGCAAATTACAAAATTAGCTAAGCTCTTTTTATATTATTTGTACATTTGAAATTTTAAGAGCCTGTTTGATAATCTCAGTGGGGTGTTAATACTAATACACTTTTTATAGTGATGCAGACAATATTTTACACTAATAAATGTTTTCTTTTTTTTCATGTAACACTGAACTAAAAGCAGAGAAATACTTAAGCTTTTAATTTCATCAATTTGTAGCTTTTACAAGCTCCCCCTGAGACTGTGATTCACAGTGATTTGGGAAACCAATACTGAAAATCTTGTATTCAAAGAATGTGAGTTAGAATTTTTGTAAAGACAGAAGCCCTTTGTGGCTTTTATTTTTGCTATTGAGTAGCAGTATAATAAACTAGACAACCCTGACCAGGCTACAATAAAAACCTCAAGTTTGTACATCTCCCATGTTTTTGGAATTTTAGCTTTCCTCTCTAGCTTTCCATAGTGATCAACAATAAAAATAAAAGGCATTCTATTGGAAAATAAAATTATTAAACTTGCTTCTTGAGGCAACCAAGAAGGGATGGCTGGACTATCTTATTCCGTGATGAATTTGAGCATCTGCAAGACATTTCGTGGAGAGGGTAGTGGTAAGAATTCCTCAGAATAGATAGAATGCAGGTCTTTAGATGCGATATAAAGGAAGAAGTCATTGTAGAGAGAGGTCTATTATTGTTTTTGTGGAGATAATTTGTAATTGAATAATTGTTTGTCATTTGAGATGAACTCAAAATATACTGTTTAATAATTTTGTTCCACTGAATCAAGTAATTCAATAATTAGAAAAATATAAAATAGTGCAGGATGAAGGATGTATATTTAAAATATCAAAAGAAAGGGAATCTCACACATCCAACAGTGTTCTAGTACTATCAAACAGTGGAATATTCTCAATTGTTTGTACTTCTTATACACATCCTTTTGTTTCCCAATAGAACTGCTTGGATGAAATTGCTGATGGCTTACCTCAGACTAAAATTAAGACATTTCCCTTTAAATCCAAAGACAGAAACCTTGATCAGATATTTAGATTCCAAATCCAAAGCTTTTGGTCACAAATACCAGTCAGGACTTGCTTATAACTGTTATGCCAAGAGACTAGTTGAGATCTTTCCTGGTTAAGTAAATCATTTCTTAATGTATAATAACTCATATAAGGCAGATTCTTACTACATTTAGATTTTTTTGAGGCACTGATGGTAACCTAAAGTCTTCACACTAAACAGAACTACTTCTTCCATGTGTTTGTTTTGTTTTAGATTTTGTTCAATTTCCACTTAGTCAAGAAATTCTGAAGACTTGACTCTAATGTTCATTCCTCTTGCTATGTCCTAGCAGACTACTGGGACAGGAGAATTCCTGCGCTGCCTGGTTAGGAAATTATGGTAAGCAGTTTTAAACATTATACCTTTATTCTGAATGCTTTAATGAAAGTTTAAAAAAATAATCTATCCAATTTATGACTGTGATAGCAAAAATACAGCTATTAGAAGAAACTTCTGTTCACACCATAAGAACAATAGTAGAATACTTCTGTCTATTGACCTAGAAAAAAATTATATTTAGCAAATCTTCTCTAAGCAATCTATTTGCCAAAAATTTACCATCACACCTTCAACTTGGAGTAAAGAAAGGTCTTGCAATCTCAACATGAGTGATCTTAGTTTACAAATTAGTTACATGCTTATGCTGTTTTCTGAAAATTTCTCTATGTAAGACATACTCTGTTGATACTGGCTTTTCAGGGTGTTTTTCTGACTTAATCTGTCCATCGTCTATCCATTCATCTATGCATTAACTTCTCTCTCTAAACTCTGCCTCTCTCTGCCTGTCTTCCAGTTATCTTTAATTTTAAAAAAATCATTCATCTTATTCAGTCACAGTGCATTATTCCAATACTTTCCAGACACTATTCTAGAGAACAAGGATCACAGAAAATAATCTAAGATATTTCTTCCTAATCAATTTTGTTTCCAGCATATTTTTAAAAAATCATAATCACCTTCAAGGAGACACTGTCCTGAAAACTCCTGAAAAGTTCTCTAGGGGAAAAACATTGACTTTTTAATAGCTTTAATATTTAAGTTTCAAAATTGTCATAATAAGGTAGTGGAGATAGCTCAGCAGCTTAAGAGCTTGCCTGGCAAATGAAAAGTCTTGAGTTTGACTTCCAGTACCACCAAAAACAAAAAATTGTCTTAATACTATTTCCTTTTAATTTCACTCACCTGTATTCTGAATAATAATTTGTTTATATGTTTACTTATTTGTTTATATGAAATAATCTTTACAAAATCCTTGAAAAATTGAGCATGAAAATACTTGGTCATAGTCTGCCAAGACTTGTCAGCGGGGAGGCTGAAGGATTGCCGAGAGTTAAAGGCCAGCCTGGGCTACAGAGTGAGTTCAAGAGAAGCCTGAATTACACAAAGAGAGCCTATTAAAAAGTCCTGGACAAGATGATATTAAATTTTCTATTCCATTTTCCTTCAGTGCTACATAGACTAGTGTAGCAAAGGTTCTGTTTTTAGCTGTCTTGGAACCCATTTTGAGTCCATTTGTGGACACATGGAATTAATGCTTTTGTTCTTTATCTTAATAATGCAAATATTTTTGTAGCCATTGGCTATTTTGCCTAGTAGGTTATATGGTTATTTCCAGGTCATTCCTCAAAAGATAAAGGGAGAAATCATTAAAGAAGAATAATCCAACATCTTTCTTGCATGGACTGACAGAGTCGCTGAAGAATGCGCTGAGGAGTGGGTACCCTGCGAACACACTGGTGGCAGAGTTGGGAACCTGCATTCTTTTTTTTTTTTTTTTTTTTTTTTGTCTTTTTGAGACAGGGTCTCACTATGCAGTTCAGGCTGGCCTTAAGCTCACTTTGTAGCTCAGGCTGGTCTCGAACTGACAACAATCCTCCTGCCTCAGCCTCCCGAGTGCTGGGATTACAGGCATGCGCCACCATGCCCAGCTTGGAACCTGCATTCTTGCAGTGCCTGTTTTTGATACTATGGAATTACAAGCCCAGCCAAGTCTGAAGAGGATCCACTATCACTAGACTTCATTCAAGATTCTTTTCCTGGTAAAAATATATGAGTCATTTTCAACGTAGGCGTGATAGCAAAAGCTTAATTATCAAATTCTATAATGCAACTTAACATAACTGTGTATTTTCCAGCAGAATTACTATGTGATTACAACTCAGGTTTTGGTGTGACAAATATTTGAAATGTTCTCCCTCTGACAGCTTTGTTTTTCTTTGTCAAGCTGTGGAGTAAGCATAGGACAGTAAATTTTCTAGACAAATGCTATATCACTGAGTTTCACTCGCAGCCTCTGTCATACTTACTATCTTCAATCTTAAATATGTTTTCTCAAACAAGGTACAGTACAAAAATGGAAAAATGTAAATTACCAGCTAATGACATTTACAACCCACTTACTGAAACTTTGAAGTGATAATTTTAAACTGTGGTAAAGAAATGTACATAAGTCATTATTGGGTACTTAATTCATATTAGAAAGTGTACAAAATGTTTTCACATGCAATATTATATTCAATAATCTCTATGCAGCTGATAATCATTTTATTCTGAGTTCAAGAGGAGGAAACTAAGACTCATATTAAGTTTAATAATTTTATAATTACCAATAAATTTGTAAAATACTTCAGTCCACATCTGTGTGCTTTTGAGCAAGTTGTTCTTTTTTCAGAGCGTGTGTGTATGTAAGTTGTTCTTAATTTAGATAGTATATCAGAATCCCCTGAGAAATTCAGTAAATATTAAAATTGCATTTATTTGGCAGAGACTAAAGTATTGTCTGAACATTTGAATTAAAATTCTTCTCTGGTATTGGTGATACAGTCAAGGTTAAGAGTCAGTGCTGTATATTTTTTCTACAAAATCCTTTAAATTGCCAAATAATTAGACTTATTTTTCAATCTAGAAGAGTACCCCAGACAAAATAAAAAATTAAGAGCAGAATAAAGAAAAATCCTGTTTACAGGAGAAGTTTTATGAGGGAAATAGAAGAGACCAGGAGCTGTACACATAATTGTATAAAAGTGCATGGTAGTGGAGCAAGTGGCTTTTGAAATTAAGACAAAACTTATTTTAAATATCCTCAAGCAAATTTAATAGGCTATAAGACATCCTTTCATTTCTTCTCTAAACAGTCTAACAATGCTCTCAAAATTAACTAAAATTTAGGCAATCTCACACATAATATATCTAAATAATTTCACATTTATGTTTAAAGTATTTGAATGTTTTGAATTGTAATAGGAAAGACCATGTGAAACTTCAATATGTCCTTCAATCTCATATAATATGCATGGCTCTACCTGTTTCAGTTTTAGGTTTTGACAGTGTCATTTCAATCACCTTTTATTTTGTGTAGGATGTAATCATTATCTTTCCTTAATCTGAAGTTGTTTCCTTATCTTTTCTATCTTAACACAAATTATCCTGCCTAGTAAAAAAGAAGATTCATTTACCAATCGCCCCACCCATCAAGTTGCTTATATGGTTACCTATCTTTATGCTACATTAAAGTTTCAGAATTTTAATTAGAAAATCCATGGAGGAGCTTTTTGTGTTTTGCAATGCGTATTTTTTCAAAGACAGGCTGCCTTGATGAATATTTCAATGTGAGCCTAATCTGCTATTTGGAGATGAAATGGTATGCTTTGCTTGTTGGTGCTTGTCATTAGAAGTACGTCTTCATGTGTCATCTGCCTGCTATATCTGTCTTTTCTGATGAAGGGTTGTTAAATTTTTCTTTTTTTCTTTTTTTTTTTTGGTAGTAATAGGGATTGAACTCAGGACCTTTTGCTTTCCAGGCAAGCATTTATTCCACTGAGCCATTTTCCCAGCCCCAAAGAGTGAAAGCTTTTTCTGTCTTTTTTTTTTAACCCCCGTGGAAGTGGGGATCAAACTTGGAACCTTGCATTTGCTGGGCAGGCACTAAAGCCACTGAGCTATCTCCTTGACCCTAAATATTTGTGTTATTGGTTTCATCTCTTTCTCCTAGTAGTCTTACAATTTTTATCTCACACATTATGAAACTTTACTGTTAGATTAAAACACATTAAGGATTTTTTTTTGTTTTGATGATGGATGTAATACTTTTATCCTGGATATCTTTTCTTTCTTTCAAGTTTCACTGAAACTCATATAGTTACTTTTACTTTCTTTTGATTAATATTCATATATCTGTTTCCATTTATTTACTTTTAATCTACACCATTATTCTTAATGCCATTTTGTTTCAGAGAATGCATAGTTTGAACTCCTTTGTGGGTCCATCCTGACAATATGTAGCCTCTACTTGCTGTATATAACCTGATGTTCCGAGTAACTTTTTAGGTAGTTGCATCAGTGGGCCCATAGTTGTTATTCTTTATTATTTGTTAACTTTATTTTCTGTTGCCATTTTTGGTCTTCCCTTTATTGTCTATCTTTTTCTATATGGACTTACGTGTTTTTACATTCCTTTTTTCACATCTAAAATAATATTTTGATATTTGTCTTCTTACTGTTGCACTGGAGTCTGAAGTCAATTAACTTGAGTATAATTTAAAGTAACCCTACCAGGAGTACTTTCAAATGACAAAATATCCCCGATGTGATCACCCTGCCTCCCACATCTTTGCTGTTATCCATTGTGTTTTACTTTTTTTTTCATTTTTTAAAAAAAATTATTATTTTTATTGAAGACCAAATAGTAATGAGACAGTTTCAAGACAAATTAACAGAACAGATTCGACAAATTAATACATTGCAAAATGTTTTTGTAATGTTTCATTGTCATACAAGGTGCATACATGATATTATACTACAGGCATTATTATAGCAGGTGTCTCTAGTCAGTGAATGAAGAGAGTTCAGGTATACACCTATCTTATTTGTCTACAGCTGATTTAAATCACAGATTCAACAATTAACACCCTTGTTATCTCCCCAGTGTCTGTCCATAGTACTAGAAGCCAACATAATATACTGTCCAACCACTATTAGTGCGAATCTTGCTTCTCATAGAATTAGGCAGAAGCACAGCATATTTATCCTAATTGTACTATTTATACACACACATCATGATTCTTCCTTTGTATTCCCCACCTTTTTTTCATCTAGACCTGTCAAAGATGAGTACACCATTGTCATTAAACCAGTTTAGGTGCCTGAACTCGGTGACACACTCCAACACAGTGCAGCATTCCACAATAATAGTGAGTTATCTGAAGAAGTTGTTGACTGGAGCCATTTACAGCTCAACTTATTATTATGGCCCCACTTTATATACCTCATTTTTATACTTTTCTGTGGGATGGTTAATACTGAGATAAATTAAGACCTATATACCGAAAGATGTAGTATATAGGTCCATTGCATTTTAGTACACATACATATACAGTAGTGCTTTGGTTCATAAAGGCTTTTGTTTGTGAACAACTTTGCTCAAAATCAGAAGTGTTTTACAGGGACTTTTTGCTTGTATTGGCCATCTTTACCATACAGTTATTGCCGTCTTTGCCAAAAGTGTTGAAGAAATTAAGTTTGTGTATCAAGGAACAACTGTAGATGTAAATTATGCATGCATGTACACATGATTATATTTCTAGTATAATCTTAGATCAATTTTTTTACTAAAAAGTTAAAAATGAGGAAAGAAGTTTATTTCACATGTATTTATTCTGTCTTTAATATTTTTCTTTCTTCTATGTAAGTCCATTTTCTGGTTTGTGCTACTTTCTCTCTGTAAAACTTTTGAAACATTTCTTGTAAGGCAGTTCTACGAACAAATCTCAGTTTTTTTTCCTGAAAAATAAAATCCATATCTTCTTTATTTTATACAATATTTTCCAAAAGTACAGAATTATATGTATTTTTTCTTTAAATACTTTAAGGTATTGCATTCCCTCCTAACTTACTTGCATGTTTTATCTGAAGTCTGTTTCAATTCTTATTTCTGCTGCTTTATAAGTCTCTTTTTCCTTCCCAACAGCCTCTGTGATTTCTGAAATTTCAATTTGAAATGCCTACAAGAACCTGAGTGTTTGTTATTTGTTTTCTTCTCCATTCCTTCTGTTTAATGCTCTCCATGCTTTCAGCATCAGGAATCTTCGATTGCAAATAGTGTTGTATTTATACATAATGCTTATTTTCTTAATACAGTTCACATTATACAGCTTGAACATATCTATCTATCTATATCTATCTATCTATCTATCTATCTATCTATCTATCTATCTATCTATCTATCTATGAAATGCCACACCTTCTTCAAATTTCTATTGTGCTTTTATGCAACCATTTTTATTTTTCTTTTTAGGATTCTAATTTTGTATCATCACATGTTGGGAGGATCTTTTGTCAGCCATGTCAAATCTGCTGAGCCTGTTAAATGCATTTTTATTTCTATCAGAGTGATTTTTACTTCTAACATTTCTTTTTTCATTCTTAACATTTCCATTTCTCCTGTTACATTGTCGTTCCGTTCTTGAATGCTATTTTGTTTAATTGCACCTTTGTGCTTATTAATCATAGCTTTTCTTTATTTTAAAATCTATGGCCTTATACCTTGAGGATTGTTTCCATATCTTCCCTTTGTTCTGGCACTTGCTCAGACTTTTCATAATGCTTTTGGTATCCTAAGGTACTTTTTTTAACAAAAGGCAGGTATAATATTTTATAATAGATGATATGGTAAGTAGACCTTCATTAACATAATGGTATTGTGGGAAAGATGATTTCTTTATTATTATTATCATCATCATCATCATCATCATCATCATCATCATTATTATTATTATTATTATTATTATTATTATTTGTGTTTAGGGAAAGGTGTACAGGGCATTCAGGATCTCACTACTGGATTGGACTCATAATGATCCACCTGTTTACAGCCTCCTAAGAGCTAGGATTACAGGTGCACACCATGACAGCCAATCTCAATTGCTATCTCAGTCTGTCCCGGGGGAGGGGCTAGCATGGCAGGCCTAGGGATTAAACACTGAGCTCCTGTGCCAGCTTGCAGGTACTTTACTCTGCTGAGCTATTTGGTCAGCCCTTGGGATACATGATTTCTTTGATTGTGTAATTATCTTGTAGGAATGTAAATCTCCCAGTTCATGGCCTCTACATGTCAGCAGTGTTTCTCCTTTTCTCTACCCTGAGGTGAGACAGGATGGCTATACTATAGTGCAGTCACTTCGCTTCCTCCTTATGGATCTAAAGTTGACTGGGGCTGAATGTTTACCACCACAAAAATTTGATACTATTTGAAGAAAACCTAGCAGGATGGGTGCTAAGAAAATACTTTTGGTTGTTTGTTTTAAACCAGATAAGGTCTTCTTAGGCATACATTAGAGTATTTTAAAAGAATTCTCTTACTCTGCCCCCTGCTTGAAGCTCAGTGGACATTTTTTCCTCAGTGTTCTCTGTGAACAACTCGTAGAGTTTCTGAACCTCAAATTCATACCACTTTGTGCCTTTCTCTGACACAGACCCTTGAAAGCCTTCACTGTCAGTTGCCTACACTGAACATCCAGTAGTTTGTCGAATTTGGTTTCCTGTTGGAATCCATATTCTCAAGAGTTTGCTGTCCATGAGAGTTGCCATTTTCCGCATTCGTTTGCTATTTACCCTTGATTTTTCAGTTTTGCAAGCAGGTTGCTTATAGTCAAAACATGGTGAGAATTTCTAACTTCCTCATGTGCCACAGAGCAAAATGCACATATTTTAGTTTTATTTTACAAAGAACTAGTAATTTTACCTTGTTTCATTTTACTGGGATTTGAGGTTTACTGGGTGCTCCTTTATACATTTTCATGAATGCTCAATTTATGCTTCAACAACAGCCCACTGAGTAGATGGTCTTCTACTTGTTATGCTATAATAGCTACCTTAATGTCATAAATCAGTTCAAAACTTTTACCTTTCAAGATTACCTTGAATTTTGGGAAAGCTATGAAGTTACACAATGCCAGATCCAATGAATGATGTGGATAAAGACATAACATATTTTCTGAGTCTAACTTTTGGTTTCATGACACACATTTGCTATATTCACTCCAATTATGATCATACGTCAGGGAAGAAGACTTAGAGAGCTGCTTCAGAAAGTGACAAGGATGATGGAATAAATGTGTTTGAAACAAGAGAGGGTATTTTGATGGAGATTAAGAGCAGTATGTCTTTTGCTATAGTATTTTATATTTAAAATAAAATATTCTTGACCAGCCTCTATATGTACTCACACTTTAATTTCATTTTCAGATATTTTATTTCAAAAATATACTTTTCAAACAAAAAATCATCTTATAAAATGTAATGTTTCTTCCTGTCACACACACACACACACACACACACACACACACAACACACACACACACCTTTTTCCTTGACATTAAGCAAGAGAATTCTAGTAGAAACATCATATTTGTAATATTGAGTAGATCAGGGAAGCATCATTCTGGCATTTTGGAGAACATGGAAGCATCATTCATGGCATTTTGGCTGACAGAAATGATCACTGAAGAGTGGCTTAAATAATAGAGCAAAATACAAAGAAAAAAAAGCTGTTTGGAAAAGCTCATGCTACTCAATTAGATGGAATGATGTAAAGGTTTAGAAATAGATAACACTGTAATTAGCATATGGATGAGTTTGCATTTAATTGAGCACAGTTTTAATGTATACCTTTTGGGCAATGGTGAAATATTTGAAACCTATTTGATAGACGTACTGGAACCTAGAAAAATCCCTGTGATGCAGATCATTTAATATTATTTCTCTTTTTTTTTTTTTGGCAGAACTGGGGATTGAACTCAGGCCCTTATGCTTGCCAGGGAATTAGTATTATTTCTGATGTGTATCATCCCCCATTTGCTGAGATCCAGCAGTGTGAGTGGAAGATAGAATGGATGTGCAATGAGCTAACTGAAGAATCAGCTGTGTTTCTTATGTCTTTTATTAAAATCATAAGTTAGACTCAGGTCTCAAGCATGCAGTGTGGGTAAGTCCAGCCTCTCTTTGTAATAGAAGCAATTACTATTTTCTTAACAAGTAACACTGCAAAGTGAATCAGTTGCCTTATTCTTTGTTGTACAAAGTTGGCTTGTATTCCCTGGATCTGGATCTCTGCAACTGTATCCATAAGGACAATATGAATGGATCAGTGTCCATCATTCTAAATTATGGGAAATGAGACATTTCCTCCAATTCTGCAGCAAAATTCGATACTGAGTTAACATGACAAGAAAGGATTTTTGATATAGAAAGCAAAGGGCAAGGAAAATATTTCAGTTTAAACTCAATAATAAACTTACATTGGTTTTCGGATACTATTTTTTCTTTAATATTTTTTGATATTTTCCCTTTGATCTATGCAGTGTTTTTCTATGTAATACAGACCTATATGTATATGGAGTATAATCAGGATGTTCAGATTGGACATTAGGTGTCTTAAGGACTGAGCACACCCTGTGGCTAGTATTGTTAAAAAATCAAATATACTTTGAGGTATGCTACTATAATGATCTTTCATTTTTTAAAATTACTATATTATATCTGAAGGATTTCAGTGACTTCTCAAACTGATTCTCTATCTTTGAAACTTTAGTTTCTAAACAGTCCACACAGTTATACAGCCGATTTTCATGAGTTTTACAGTCCTCTAAAAGATTTTAGAATCCTTCAGGGTTTTCCTGGCTCTCAAAGTCATTTATCACCCAATGATCTATCTTTTCAAGTGAATGTAATTTCGCTCCTGCATTCTTGGTCATCCCACATGGTCTCTGTGGCTGCATACGCTTTCACAATTTCACATTGTACTTCAAGTTGTGCTCACCTGGAATTAGCTTTCCTCACATCTCCATCTTTCAAAGTTTCACTCAACAACACCACTGGGAGTTTTCACATCTATCTTATTCAAATAAAACTTTCCTATTTCTTATCTGATCTTTCAGCAAAAGTTTTACTCTTTGTATTTTTATCAAGGCACTTTGAATAAAATACTTCATAATCCAGTCTGTCTTACAGAACTGTGAGCTCCTGGCAGGAAATTCATTCTTTCTTAGTAGTTTTCTATTTCATAACAAAATAGGATAGACTGAGGACCTTTATAAACAACCTAATTTTATTTGAGAAGAACAAGATCTTTTCAGGGAGACTCACTGGTGACGGCCTGCTTCAGTGTTTACAGATGTAATGTTTTGTTATGTTATCATGTGATGGAAGTGAAAATAGTTCATGGGGTCTCCGGTAGAAGGGCATTAGCCCAGTTCATGTGGGCTCTGGGATGACCGAAGCACCTCTCAGAGGACACATGTCCTAATCATTGTACCTGGTGGAATGACTCCAGCACATGAAATGGTAAAAGGGGCAGAGCCACTGTTTAAAACACATTCTGTCTACTCCTTTACCAAATTACACACACATATTGCCCTGTTTATTATGACCAGTTTGGCAGTTATTTTCTTCAGATGTATTTCCTAGAGAATAATTAAAGAAATCTTAAACAAATGGGCCATCATTTGATTTACTATTGGCTCAGTCTAGCTTATTACCATTTGATGTGCTTTTTGATTGTTCTTATAGGTAAAAGTTGTATACAATGATCACAAGATTAATCAGAAGAAAATGTAAAGTATGTCCCTAATTCCCACTCCCAAACTTCATTTTTGTCTCCTTTTCTTCTTTGGTATGTGTTAGCTCTTTTCATTCTTTTTTTGTATGCTTTTGTAACTTTACACATTATTTTTACAGTTTTGTACAGTCAATATTCAATGATTCTATTTTTTAAAAAGAAGATAGCTTAACTCCTCACAACATGAAGCTTTCAAGTAAACTATTTATTCTTTATGATTGAGCCAGGGCATATTAATTATTATTACAATTAATTCAAATCATTATTTTGATAACAAGTGATTACAAAATTTTCTGAATCCTGTGATGGCTATGTCATTGTTAATAATTCTTATGGCATAGGGATAAAAATATGAGAGTTAATATTTAGATTAATATGTCAGATTTTTCTATTGGAAAAATTACATTTCTTTTGCTTTTTCTACACATTTTATTTATTTGAGTTACTCTTTCCCTAGTCTGAGTTTGAACATGATTTTATAGGAAAGTAGTTTTCTCAGTTATATATGTAGTCTATAGCTCAAGAATAACAGCAAAAATATTTAATGGGTCATTAAATATGTTAATCTTTTCCAGACTCTTTAGTGTATGCTTTAATCCTTTAGTCCACTTCAATTAAAGATTATTCAGAAGGAAATCCTGAAATGGCATTTATATGTGGTAGAAATTTCTAAAGAAAGTGTAGTGTTCCCCAGCTCTCAGTAGAACAAGAAAAAGTAATACATATTTCTCCATCATTTGTATATAAGCTTGAATTTTGGGGTGCATTAGACTTACACACATTTGCCCTTATTGCCTATACAGTGTGATTCAGTTTTTCTATCATTAAGTGTAAAACAGGGCTTATCAAACAGAGGATGTACTGTAGGAGATGTAGTGAGCATTACACAACCTGAAACGTGGCTGTTGTCATCACAGGGCAGGTGCTTAGTGTGTGACATTTTACTTTCTTCTGCTACATTTAAAGAACAAATGCAGAAGAGGAATGGATTTTGACACAATAAAACCACAGTAGATTACATACTCTGAGTATTAGGATTCATCTGTTCCTCAGTTCCCACCTGATTCCTAGCAGATCATAACCAGCCATAATGAATTTCTTGAAAGAAAGGAGAATTTTTTGGAAGCATAAATTGAGAATACATGTGGCTGTTATTTACCAGTGCTTTAGCTAAAGCCTAGGCAGCTTCAATTTTCATTTTATTCATTATTGAATTGAGACCCATATTACAGTACCCATTATTCTGAATGTCTACCATTATTTGAAAAATGGCTGACAACTTTTCAAGTGAAAATGGAAGAGATGAGTGAGTGGCCTGAAGCATGGATGGATTGGCGGGCAGGGAATTGAAATGTCTCAAACCATAAGCACAGGCTCAAATACGTAAGGGTACAGTCACTGGTCTGCCTTAGAGGTATTTCTCTGGAAGTTAAGAAAGTTACTATTGGCTTTAATTTTTATTAAGCCCCAAAGTTATTAGTAGAACTTGGTATGAACCTTCAGAAACAGCTTAAATGGCATGCTTAATCTTCCTGTTCACTCATGAGCCTTCACTGCACTATGCCAGCCACAAACATGTTAGAAAAGATAATAAATTATGAATGGAGGCAGCAGGTATTGGATCACAAAAGCTCTTATTTTGTGCCTTGGATTCATTCTATTCTATATTTCATGCTTGACAGATTTATGAATTAGGAGTAAAAGAACAACGTCTTCAGATTTGGGAGGAAATCCTTGCCTCATAAGGTCAATATGCATGCTACATCCAGATTATGGAAATTATTGTGGATCGTATTGTTCTACTGAAGTGAACTTTCTCAATTTCTCCTCAAACTGGCAAAGTAAGACACTACATTTATTTTTTTCTTCTGATATTCATATGCACTGCCAGCCTTAGAAGTGGCAATCATTTGCGAGACCTTTTTAATTTGCCTCCATATGTTGGCCTTATTTTAGAAATTTGCTAATTTTTGCATATAATTAAACCCTTTTTTGCAATAGGAAAGACACGCTGAAATGCATGTATATATGCATGCTTTTGCATAGATATCAATGCACACACAGTTGAAAGGGACCATTGTTTTTTAAATGGCTGAAACATTAGGCAGCTCATGTTTAAACTTATACTGAATTACGTTGTAGCTACATGCATTAGCATTTCAGTAATGTAACAATTTAATTGTACTATGAAACTGGTTTAATCTTCTCCTCGGTAATGAGAAATGACTCGCTCTATTGTAAAACTTTGGAAGTGTTTGTGCAATCCAGAAACTCAGTGAAACCTTCTAGCAGCATCTTTGGGAGGCAAAAGTTACCCAAGTTTTAATCGTGATTTCTCAATTATTCCACCAAAGTAGTCTTAGCCTATATTCTCAGCACATTCTTCTCATTCGTGATTCCCAGGCCCACTTCCTGGTGTGGTTACTCACGCCTACATGAGTATGTATTTTTGCTAAAGCACCTCAGTTCCTTACTCTTTCATAGCAATTTATTAGAGACCAATGTTGGTGGAGTTGACTATTGAACCAGTATCTACCTCAGTAGGACTAAAGCTCTGCAAGCTAATGCTTGTTTTTGATTTTCTTAACTATAAGTTTCATAGCTGATGCTCCTAACCTGTGTTTAAATCCATGAATACAGAGATGAATGACTTAATTTTTAGATAGTCTATAAGAAAGTTGAAAATTATTGGTTAGCACAGAGCAGTTAATATGACCATCTAGATTTTAAGACTATCAACCTAAAGCAAGAAAAGCAGCACTTCCTTTAAAGAAAAGCTATGGATGGATAAAGGTAAGTATATCACTTCATAAATAAAAATTGATTTAAGGTGGTTCAATTGGTGATGTATTGTAAATTCTAAGAAATTTCAAGAAACAAGTAAAAAATCCTTGTCCTTGCTGGTCCTTCAGTTATACAGAGAGAACTTAAACCCATAGAAATCAAGTGCATAGAAGTGAGTGAAGAGACTAATTGTTCATTTTGATGTGTCTTCTAACACCAGAGGTTGTGATTCCTGTCACCTATGCGCTTGCCTTTGCTCATGCTTCATGTGCCCAGCCTAACCATCCTCTCTCCACTTCCTCGTCATGCACATCACTTGAGTGGAGCTTTAGTCATGTAGGTTTGCTGTGATCATTAGTGGGCGATTTGGTTTTCATGACTACATCTTACAGAAGTCTTTGGTCTTTATCCCACGTTGTTTCAGATGTTGCTATGAAACACACTTTCTGCATTGCTTTCTCAACTAAAGCACTGTTTGTTTTACATTAGTTGCTTTACCTCTCTGAGCCTTAGCTTTCATAATAGTGATTCCTAATTGAATGTGGTTTTAGAAGTCTTACATTAAGGCTAAAATTGAAAATAAAATACTATGTGAATCATACAACATACAAATAGTCAATATTCTATATCTTATCTTCAGCATTGCATCTTAAATATCTACTTTTAATCTAATAAAAAGAATGGCCGGTAGAAAAAAATCAAAAAAAA
>PVKA01026457.1:0-10636 GCA_004027165.1 Ctenomys sociabilis | reverse complement strand
TTTTCTGTACAAAAGTAAGTTAATTTGCCTCTAGATACATGAATCACCAGAGTTTTAAGGGGTTTGGGGTGTTTTATTTTGTTTTTCATTAGTGACAGCAGTTTTGGCAACTCAACTCATGAAATGAGATGTCAACTCAACATTCAAATATTTATGAATGACATTTTGTCCCTTTTAAATATTCAGCCTTAGGGGCTGGGGAGATGACTCAGTGGAGTAAGCACCTCCCTGGCAAGCACAAGGGCCTGAGTTCAATCCCTGGTTCAGAAAAAAAAATCAGCCTTTTTAGGTGCATTCACATTCTGTAGCATGTAGCTATTAAGAACCAGCTGCAAGAAAAAAAAAAAAAACCTTAGGGAAAAAAGGAGGTTTTATAACACATGGTTTGAAATCTTAATTCAGTGCTTCAGATCAATCAAACCAATGAGCATCACAGTTCAGGTTCAGCATCAGTATTTTTATAATATTTTAAAATTTTTTCTATTTTCTCCCATGGCTGGGTTATAGAAGGCTGCAGGTAATGTTTGTGTTGTAAAATTGAGGCCAGTAATTTAATCCCCTCATAAAACTCACTCACAATTACAATAGCATTGAAATGGCGCATAAATGAGTTCTTCATAAAGCACAAAAGAAAAATGGTACAACAGTTAAGCTTTTTAATGATGGGCACTAAAGCAATGCTGCTGATTAGATTCTTTGCTAATTACCTTCTGTTCCTTGGATTGGATGTATTGCAGCAGAATAGAAACATCTATTCATAAATAGCTGCTTTCTTGGTAGCAATATGAAAACATTGCATTCTAAAGTTATAAAGTATCTCTCAGGGTCATCTCATTGAGTCCTCTGCTGGTTGACAAATTGAACAATCTAACTTGCAGAACATGGCCTCAGTGCTTCTGTTCAGTTGGGAAATATGTACTTCTTATGCAGGTGAAAATATGGCAGAAGTACTTGGTTGGTTATTGAAAACCAAAAAGTCTGAAAGAATGGAGATAGAAATCCACAAGCACTGAGGCAAAGACTAACTCTGCTGGTATTAACAAACAAGCAAGAAGGCTAAGATGAGTTAAATGGGCTGGTATGGAAGTTATAAGCCCAGGAAATGAGCCCTTTGTTTCTGTGAATTACTAAGTGTCTAACATATATAACCTGAAAAAGCCCGCCATGCAAATTATCTTAAAGTCACCTATGTACCAATTGGACCAAAGGTTATAGAGGTAACAGTGGAACTAGTAATCAGGTAATGGTGCTCTTAGGGGCTGAATTATGTTTCTCAAGATTTATGTATTGAAACCGTAACCTGCAATGGAACTTTAATTGGTCTTAATGCCATTTACAAGATACTTGGAATAAGGGCATACAAGTGTCACCCTAATCCAATGGGACTGGTGTCTACATGAGAAGAAGTGATGCCAGGACTTAGGAAGCAGAATGTCACATGAAGATGAATGAAAACAGAGGAGACAATCTTTGCAAGCCCGAAAGAGAAGCCTCACCAGAAAGTAACCTGTCTGGTACTTTGATCTTGGAAATCCACCCTTAAATTTTAAGAAAAAAAAAATCCTGTGATTTTAATCCTTCCATCTGTGATATATTTTAGAACACAGGAACTAAAAAAGTTTTTATTTTATATTTTATTTTATTTTTGACAGAACTAGAGATTGAACTCAGGCCTTTTAGCTTGCCAGGCAAGTGCTTATTCTACTGAGCCATCTCCCCAACCCCCATACAAAGTTTATCAATAACCCTACTAATGTAATGAAGACGGTTTAAAATAAGCTGCTTAAAATGCATATGGATAGAAATAAGTTACTTTATGAACTATATGAAATGTAGTCCTTTTTGTCTCCCAATTAATAAGGCATAAATTAAGTAAAAGAGAATTAAAAAAACATCATGTATATTGTACTATCATTGCCTTATTCAAAGACAGATGGAAGAGAAACAGTTTGTTGTATGAGGTGAATTGGTAGTTCTTTGTATAGTTCACTAATTTTGATATCCAACTGGAGATATAAAGACATTGGGAATGTTAACTGCAGAACATACTGTAAGTGTTTGGAAGTCATCATCCCCTCCTATAGAGCAGGCATATTATATTGCCAATTCCTAGCTTCCCAGAATATATCACTCACATTATAAACTTAAGCATATAAACACAGATATGCACAGAAACTCATGCACATGTTTCAACCAAAGATTCATTAAATACAATTTTCAGGACTGTGCTACTCATCGGTAAGTCAAAGAATTTAATATCAATTATCAATGTACAACCTAGAAGGGTATAGATTGAAGATGTAGTGTAGAATTTAACAAAGAAATAATTAATATACAATTTTACAATAGTATGTCTTGTAAATTAGCACAAAACTCCACTATAATTATGGTGTGGCAGGAAGAGCAATGGCCCCAGTAAAGTCCATGTTCTAATCTTCAGAAGATGTGAAAGCATTTTATTATATGGCAGACAAACCTGCATATTTAAGCAAAGTTGCTAATCAGCTGACCTTAACATGGGCAACATATCATGATTTATTCAAGAGAATTTGATATAATTGAGTTCATATAGCAGAAAAATAGTGACAAAAATGTTTCAGGCTGATACAGCCTCAACGGATTGACTAGCTGTATCTGTCTCTGAAGAGCATAGGATCAGGACCCAAAAAAATAAAACTAAGTTAAGAAAGCAAATGAACAAATTTCATGCTATGAACTGTAGAAGGAACACAATACTGCAGACTCCCTGACTATACCCAAAGATACCAGTATTAGACTTATTATCATGGAGTGCAACTACAAGACTGAAGGCTGAATGAAGCATAGAAATTATCATGAAGAGAAATCACAATAACTTATCCAAGCATAAAAGAGATGGCAGATACAGACCTGGGTTTAAATAAAAGTTCATAATACACCATCATATTTGCACTGTTATATAAGAAATCCATAAAATAAATGAAAACTGGGCAGGGGAGATAGCTCAAAAGACCAAGTGCTTGCCTGGCAAGCACACGGTCCTGAGTGCCACCAAAAAAAGAAAAAAAAAAAAAAAAGAAGAAAAAATCATGTTCATCCTATTGAGCTAATTCTTCAATATCTGACATTTATTACAAAGAAATAAGGCATGAGAATAGATGAAAACATATTCCCTGGTTCCATATTAAAAAGTTACTTTCCCAACTAGGACAAGAAGAAGATATTATGTAAATGTATGAAACATAATTAAACAATAAAGATTTTTCCATTTATGTCAGAAATGAATGAAATCCAATCTTCCCTCTCATTCATAAGAAGTCTTGAAGAAGCTCCTTTTATAAAGGTGAATACATACTTGAATGAATATGGGATGAACTGGGCCTGTGAGAGATCTTAAGAATATGACGGGTAAGTTCATTGATTAGAAAAGTTGAAGAAGCAATCTGAAAGCAAATATACAGAATATTTAATGTATGAAGCACTAGAATGTGATATGTGGGGTTGAGAGATAGAAAATAATTTAAATGGAAAATAAATCTTCCTTCACAGTAAAATCCCATAAATTCATTTGAGTTTTTAATATACCCAAAATTACATTACATAGTGCAGAATACAACTTCATATTTGGAAAGTAAGTTGCCTTGAGTAAAGGGTCTTCTTGTCTCACACTAGCAATGCAAATTGATGATTTCTTACAACTGCAGCCATAAGCAGAGAATAGTTTTTTGACATAATAAATCCAATAAATATATTTACCAATTAAATGGTCAAGAGACTTGTTAACACTAAAAGCAAAGAAGTCATGAAAATATGTGCCAAGGATGATAATAAAAGAAATCTATCACTTTGTTGCATCTTAATGAGGTTTCTTCATTCTCCTGTGAGATTTGCAGAGAGGGCAGACAGATTATAAATAAAAACTAATCTGTCTTCCAAATCACTCCCATTCCCCTTGGGGGGGGGGAGTCAACAATTCTCATATCAAAACTTTTCTCAAAACAATTCAACTTTCTTTCACTTAGGACTTCATGGACATATTAAACTCCAAAACTTGTTTTCATGTATTATGTGTTCTGCAGGTACTACCTTGAACGTGCATGGAAGTATGTATAAGAATTTCTCTCCAACTTCAAACTGGGAGAAACCAAAGACTTTGTGATGATAGATTCCACCAGTTGATTATCAAGTGTTTTAGTCCATTCTTACATTTTCCTGTTTACAATGGGATTCTGGTGGGTATGAACATGAGTCATTGCAATGTGATGTTCTTATGGTCTCGCAAAAGTAATAAGAGGAGACTGCAAGAGTTCAGGCTTAAGAATCTGCTCTTCTTATAAATACAGGTTTATATTTTCCTCAACAATTTCAGCAGTGACATACAATATCAAACTATGGTTGATATTTCTTCCTAAATAAATATTAAGCACTTGCACATGAAATAACCTGAAATCTAAAACAGTAAATCAAAGCAAAACAAAATGAAATATTAAAACATAAGGAAGGAAATCACATTAGTTATAGAGCTTTAGTTGAGTTGGGCAAATACAAACCCTCAAAACCAGGTAGTTTGACTATGCATTATTATGTAGTATTTCTTAATTTAAATGAAAATATAATTGAATAAAAATTAGAGACAAATTTATGGACCTTGACTTGGTTGACACATACAAAATACTGAAGAGGAAATATAAACACTGGACAGACTGTAGGAAGCTAAGCTAGGTGTCGGTATTGTTAATTGTAATCCAATTTGCCTTTGTGGAACCGCATGCCAGACAGCCAGTCTTCTGGTCTATGTATACATCTTGTAGAGGGCAGAGGACAGGGAAGAATGATTTTGGATGTTTTTTTAACTGATAAACTTTGTAATTTTTCTTATTCCTATTCAAATGCTCGTGTGGAGTTTTTATGTAGTAAAAGGTTACTGATAGTGGATGTGTTTGGAGAGTACAGGTTGTGACACAAGAAGAGTAAAGTAACAATGAATATATGAGCATGAATTTGACATTAGAAGGTCATTTAGAGGATGACCAGAGTTTTGAGTAGCTGTTTGTTTGGTTGGTTGGTTTTCAGTGTCTGGATCTGAACCCATAGACTGAGGCACCCTGAGCAGCCCTCAGCCTCTGAGCTATTCCTTCAGCCCCTTGACTATGATCCAAAGTTTCACATGATCCAGAGTTTTAACTCTTATTTTTATTGTACTGTGCAGCCATGGAAGGATGTAAAACAAGAACTGTTAGCTGATCTGACAGGCAGAAAGTGTCACTCTGGTCACTGTGTGATGAATTTATTTACCTGAGTAAAGAAACGAGAAAACATAATACTAGGAGTTTCCACTTCTGCCTCAGGCCTGTAGACCTGCAGGGGCGAGGAAGACTGGCCGGCTTGCACACAGTTCCACAAAGGCAAAAGAAAAAGAAACACAGGAAAAAAGAGCTGCAGGGAAACTCTAGCCCAAGGAGTCAGAAGTTGCACAGGCTGCAGGGCACACAGACGCATATCACACAGGGCTGGCAAACAAGGCACAGGGCCCCTGACCTCTCTGTGCTTTAAAAGGAAATCAGGGAATCAGCTCAACTGAGTAAAGTTAGAGCACAGGATTTGGGCTTTTGGTCATGTTTTCCAGTGACCATTGTTTCCTACCATGGCTATCCCTGTTCAGAGGCCTGGCCCACGTTGTAGTTCCCTGTGGCGGTGCCATCCTGCCAGCCCTTTGCTCTGACCCGTGATCTAGAGATTGAGCAGCCTGAAGACTCACTGCGTTTTCCTCTGCTTCTCCATGAACATGGGCATTAGGAGACTTTACCAATGAAAGATGGAAAGCCCTGTGTTAAGCCTAATATGTGACTATCCTGAGAGCGGATGGAGAATATTTTTTATTACCGTGAAGTGTTACTGAATTCTGTCTCAGTTACTCTTCTCTCGTGCTGAGACAAATACCTAACATCCAAAACGAAGGAAAGACAGGTGGAATTAGCTCACAGTTATTGGAGGTTTCAGTCCTCACTCAGCTGGCTCCAAGGCAGAGTGGCACATGGCAGAGAGCAGCCTTTCATTGCGGCAAAGAGCAACAGAGCAAAAGGGAGGAGCAGCAGCAATAATGGCAACAGAGAGGAAGTCTGTCCCTCTGTCTCACTTAGGCTTTCTGCCTCAGGCTCGGTATAGCACTCACACTTATAATCCCAGCAGTACTAAAACTGATAATCGCAGTGGATCATGAGTTAATCTCAAACTCTTGAATTCCCTGACCCATGATTGCACGAGGCTTTGTAGGGAAAACTAGATGCAAACCATAACAAATATGAGTCTCAGGAGGCCACTATTTAGCCAGACCCCTGCTGAGTAGGTGAAAAATCAGACTGGAATCACTCCAGGCACAAATACCATGTCATCAGGCTGAAACTAAGTGTTTATCTGACCTAAAAATCAGGTTTAGAATAACAGTTACATTTCCCAGCCAGCCCAGTTTCTTGTTTGTTTTGTTTTTCAATGACAGGGTCTTAAAATGCAGTCAGGCTGGCTGTGAAAACTCAGTTCTGCCTCAGCCAATGTTGGGATTATGGGTGTGGGCCACCAAATCTGCCTCCGCCCAGCTTTCTTCAAGACCTCCTATCTATAAAACCTACTTCTAGCTCTGACTATGGGAAACTTGCTCTCTTTTATGGGATAAGTAAAATGTTGCCCCATTTTTGTACAGAAAATAAAACCAATTGAGAGGTATCATCAACCTTATGAGGTCCCCCTAAGAGTAGATAGGGTCTTTCACCTGGGTCAGTGTACTGAGGGGTGGGAATTTACATTTGAGACAGGGATTGAGCCCAGGGCCCTCATACTGACCTACATCCCCATTCTTTTTATTTTATATTTTGAGCCAGAGTCTTGCAGACTGGATAGGCTTCATCTTTCTGCTTCATCCTCCTAGAGTTGTGAAATTATTGATGTGTGCCTCATGTTTGATTCTAGGCAAGTTCTAAGCAAAGTTACAGAAGAATATTTCAGGACACATCAGTAGTGAAGCATAGGTGGATTTACTCAACACAGTTAGAAGCAACATTATCAACATTCTTGGACCTCAGACAGGAGGATGACAGGTTAAAAAAAGTATTAAAAGTTCCCTGGAGGAGCAGTAATCTATGTGCACAGCGGTCAAAATTAACTTAGTAAGGGAACACTTGAACTCACTTAGAAAATTGTATAGAAGATGGATGGGCCAAAAAGAAGTGGGAGAAAATTGTCGTTAAAAACAGTCTATGTAGTTAAAAATTGGGAATAACAGTCCTTACTTAAAGAGTAGTTAGGATCTGATTACTTCAGGGGGTAAATGTGACCCCGATGAAGAATCAATTGGCTTTCAACATTACATAAGAAAACAAACAATATTAGAATTAGCCTGAGACTCAGGATGAAGTATTCCTAAATTACTAATAATAAGCCTACTGAAGAGGTTCCTAATGGATCTTCTCTGAGCTGTGGCAATGTGATCAAGGTAAATACTTGATCACAAATATTTACATTCATACACACAGACAAAATAGTGACTCCATCAAAACAAACAATTAGGTGACATGCATCACATGATGAAATATTCACCTTGAGTGAATTACATCAGAACACTGGGGGAAAAAAGGGCCAATAAGTTAGCTCAGAGGACTAAGTACCTGCTTAGGCAAGCACAGGGACAGAGATTCAATCCCCATTCCATGCTGGCCCCACCCTTGGGCATGCTGAGCAGGCCACGGAATTTGGGCATGGTGGTGAACTCCTATAATCTCAGTTCTGGAGAGGCAGAAAACAGGAATAGTCTGTGCCAAATACACACAAACACACACACACACACACACACACACACACACACACAAACATAGAACACTGGCCTTGCTTTAAACATGTAAACAATAGGAGATAAAAGTCTAAAATTCTTCAATTTCCAAGACTTAACTTGGCTGGAAAGTCAAAAGGGAGACTTTATTTTTTCAAAACTAGGTGCACAAATAATATTAAGACAGCAATGGAAAATGTGTAGAAGCTGATAATTGAGAACCTGCATAAGAAAAGTTGTGACCCACAATATTTTGACAATAATAACAAAATCAAACAAATAAGCAGATTGCCGCCAAATGTTTGTATTATTCTTTGTGGATGAAAAAATTTTCCTCTTCTGTGTGTCTTGATTAGACAATAAGTTCTTGATTGAGGACTTTATGAATTCTGAGAACATCATTTTTAAAATATATGTCTTATCAAATTGACAAAATAACTCTTAGGAACTCAGAAATTGACAGTTTCTGCTCTTGGGAACACTGCAAAGAGTACTGCAAAGGCCTCTCTGGAAAGCCGCTGGTTGCTGGTGTGAGCTGTTCTACCTACCTGGTAATGCTGTGGGTTGCTTCAGCTATGGAGAGCATTGCTTCCCAGACTGGGAGAATGTGGATTCACAGAGTGGACTCTAAAGATTATTCTGAACTTCAGACTCCAAACAGAGTGCAGTTTCCATGTGCTGCAATGAAGGTTCAGTGAAAGCAACTTTTAAAAAAAGAAAGAGTAGGATTCGTATAAAGTCTTAAATTTTTTCCAACTTTGAGAATTTGGCTAAGAAATTTAACTCTATCCAATGGATTTTCTTATTATGGTCAAAAAGGCTTTACCATAAAGATACAGGGATCATTATATGTGAGCACAGACTAAGTGTGCCAATAGGCACTGTGTTAGTTACTTGTGTTTCCTCAAAGTCATTTAACATTTACATGGATTTTGATGCTTAATTTTTAGATAAGAGCATGGAAGCAGGCACAGGGGACTGGGGGTTCGATCCCCAGGCCTGCTGTTCTGGCCCCACCCCCAGGGCAGACTGAGACCATTGTTGAGACTGGGCCTGGTGGCCCATGCCTGTAATTCCAGCTCTTGGGAGGCAGTAAATAGGCAAATGACTACGAGTTTGATCTAGTAGTGAGACCTTGAACACCCTGCAGACTCTTCCCTAAAAAAAATACAAACAGAAAAAAGTCTTACAGAAGAATACAATATAGCGTCTACGAGTTTAATTATGCCTAAATTTCAGTATATTTTATGTTTTATAGATACTTTGAGCAAAACTCAAAAATTAAAAAGTATGGATGAAAGTATCCAACCATAACCTAACACTGAGAGATCATTGTTTTTCATATATTGTTATCATTTTATATGAAAGTACCTCAGATAGAAGAGTAATCACAATTTATTCATAGAATTTTTATGACTAACTTCATTTGGTTGTTTCTCAAATTTAGTTGTGACAAATTGCACTGCTATAGACATGGGTAAACATGTAGCACTGTAGTATGACATTTTCCATTCTTCTGGAAAAATACCTAGGAGGGCAATAGCTGGCTGGAACGGAGCCTCCAGTTTTAGTTTTGTGAGGAATCTCCACATTGATTGCCACAGAGGTTGTCCCATTATGCACTTTCACCAACAGCAGAGAGGGGTTCCTTGCACAGAGAATGCCTCCTCCTCACTTCTTTCCCACTGCACTCTGAGCACAACCATACTTCCCATTGGTTATGTAGATTTTAAGAGCGTATTTTTACTATGTTTCAGTCACCATAACATTCCTATGTCCCAATAGAATACTTGGGCCCTAATAAATGTTCAACAAATATTTGCTTACAAGATAAAAAATTTAATGCCAGAAGCAAGAGTATAAATTTCTAAGAGTATTGGCATGATTTATTTGTATCTGAGATTACCCCGATCATATGTACCAACAGGTAAGGGTCAGACAAATTCATTTGAACTACCTAATCATGTTTCAAACGTTAAAACATAACTCTCTTTCTCAATGAATTATTAATCATTCAATAATTGAACCTTCTTGTATGAACATCAAGCCAACTCTTTGAGAAACATCCAGCAAGTCAAATAAACAAGCTTTATCCCAGTGGTACGGAAGTGTCAGGAAAAGAGGCAGATGACTAATCGGAAATGTCTTAAGGAAGAAAATATAAATTAGAAATAATTTTATCAAGATTCCACAAGGAAAACATTTAATAATCACCTCCTGCAATCTCTCTCTATACAGAAACACTGTCTCCAACTGGTATCTATTTAATTAAATAGTCTTTACACAAAATCAATAATTAGTTGTTCTGAAGACAGTTGAGGGATTTTAAGGTCGCTATAAGTTATAAATAGTCAGTTTTACCAAGTCAAATCAAATCACTGAATAAATTACAAAGGAAACTAGGGGTTGGAAAAGGTGGCTCTACTGATCTAAACAATAATTCAGATTTTAGCAGTCATTAATGGACAATTCCCAATCGAAAATCCACTTCTTTAATGAAGAATTCAGAAATTGTGATGCCTCCTGCCTTGTCTTGATTGGGCAAGATTACCTTTGCTATTCTAGGTCGTTTGTGGTTCCAAATAAATTTTAGGATTGATTTCTCTATATCTGGGAGGTATGTTGGTGGCAGTTTGATGGGGATTGCATTAAATCTGTACAGCAATTTTGGGAGTATGGCCATCTTCACGATGTTGGATCTTCCTATCCAGGAGCATGGAATATCTTTCCATTTTCTGAAATCCTCCATAATCTCTTTTCTTAGGGTGTTGTAATTTTCCATGAAAAGATCTTTGACTTCCTTGGTTAAGTGAATCCCAAGGTATTTCATTTTCCGTG
>PVKA01026456.1:8602-31775 GCA_004027165.1 Ctenomys sociabilis | reverse complement strand
AAAAACTGCAAAAGCAGGGGAGGGGTGGGTAAAGTGGCAGGGTCATTAGTTTAGGTTGATTCCTGTAAAGTGGCAGGGTCATTAGTTCAGCATTGGGTGGGGTGTGGGGTCGCAAGTACACAGAGTTTGTCAAGATACTCAAAAATAGGGAAGGGGTGCAGATGCCTGTCAAGATAAGGCTCAGGTCACAGGGGTGAGGGAGTTGGGAGGGGTAGGCACATACAAAACAGGAACACAGCCAGGTTAGAAGGGCAACAAAATGGAGTCAATTTTGTCAGGGTATAACAAAAGTATGTGGGCTATGAAATCTTTGTGTTAGGAAATTTATTAATGCCAGGGAGATAGCTCGGTAGAATAAGTGTTTCCCTGGCAAGCACAAGGGCCTGAGTACAATCCCTGGTTCCACCAAAAAAAAAAAAAGGGAAATTTATTAAGAATTGCTCAGTGGGGCTGGACAGAAAGCTTTGGTGGTCTAAGCACCTGCCTAACAAGTTCAAGGGCCTGAGTTCCATCCCAAGTAATGCATGTGTGGTGGGCCCTGTTTATAATCCCAGCGTTGGGAAGACTAAGCCAGGAGGATCACTGAGTCTGAGCTGCATAATGAGTCCTTGTATCAAGGAAGGAAGGAAGGGATGGAGGGAGGGAGGGAGGGAAGACATCTTTTTTTTAAGAATTTCCCAGGGCTAGGGAGATGGCTCAGTGGAATAAGTGCTTCCCTGACAAGCACAAGGTTCAATCCCTGGTTTCGCCAAAAAAAAAAAAAAAAGAATTTCCCAGTGGCCATAACTGCTTTTTTTTTTTTTTTTTGTCTTTTTGAGACAGCGTCTCGCTATGCAGTTCAGGCTGGCTTTAAGCTCACTTTGTAGCTCAGGCTGGTCTCGAACTCACAACAATCCTCCTGCCTCAGCTTCCCGAGTGCTGGGATTACAGGCATGCGCCACCACGCCCGGCTCCATAACTGATTTTTGTGTGTATTCTATCATATAAGAAGTGAAGGTTGGGCAGGGGAGATAGCTCAGCAGGTTTAAGCACCTGCCTGGTAAGTACAAGATCTTGAGTTTGATCCCTGTACCGGGAAAAAAAAAAGTGAATGTTGCTAAGTGTGTTGACACATGCTTAAAATGCCACCTACTCAGAAGGCTGAAAAGGGAGCCAGTCTGGCAATTTAGCAAGGTCTTATCTCAGAATGAAACAGTGAACCCTGGGATGTAGCTAAACTGTCGTTTCAGTTCTTAGTAACACACACACACACACACACACACACACACACACACACACACAGAGTAACTGATTTATGTATTTATTTGTATATTTATTTATTTATTTATTTATTATTTATTTATTTATTTTTTTTGTCTTTTCGAGACAGGGTCTCGCTGCAGTTCAGGCTGGCCTTAAGCTCACTTTGTAGCTCAGGCTGGTCTCAAACTCACCAACAATCCTCCTGCCTCAGCCTCCCGAGTGCTGGGATTACAGGCATGCGCCACCACGCCCAGCTCTATTTATTGATTTATTTTTGAGACAGGGTCCTGCTATGCAGTTCAGGCTGGCCTTGCGATGCAGTTCAGACTGGCCTTGCAGTTACTTTGTAGATTCGGCTGGCCTTGAATTTGCAGCAATTCTTGTGCCTCAGCCTCCCAGACCTGGAATTACAAGCATGTACCACCACAGCCTGCTACGAAAGTGAATGATTTAGAAATGCCTTGGTTTTACTTTTTATGAACATGATTTGTCAAAATTGAGAGGCATCAAAGCCTTCTATTATTTTTTTTTTTAATAAAGATTTGTGTTTCCAGGTGGTTTTGTTTCATGTATTTGGCTAATAGTGTGAGCCTTTTATTATGAAATATTCACTTTTTTCGTTTTAATGTTTTTTGAGTTATATTTGGCCTCAATTTATGTTATTTTCCTTTCTGTTGCCTGCAATATGGTATGTGATGCATCCTTTTATTTTTAGCATTTGTCATCTAAAGATGTACCTAGATTTTGTCATCTAACTTGATAGTTTTTTTTTTTTTTTTTTGTCTTTTTGAGACAGGGTTTCACTATGCAGTTCAGGTTGGCCTGAAGCTCACTTTGTAGCTCAGGTTGGTCTCGAACTCACAACAATCCTCCTGCCTCAGCCTCCCGAGTGCTGGGATTACAGGCCTGCGCCACCACGCCCGGAAGTTTTTTTTTTTTTTTAAATGCTGAGCTATATTGCCAGCCCTTTTTGAGACAGGGTCTCACTAATTTGCCCAAATTTATGGTTCTCCTGCTTCACACTCCTATGTAGCTAGAACTACTTGAGTGCTTGGCTAGTAGCCTCTGAATTTTCTTTCTTTTTTTTTTGTGGAACCGGGCATTGAACTCAGGTACTTGCACTTGCCAGGGAAGCACTTATTCCACTGAGCCATCTCCTTGTCCCCTTCATTTGAATTTTCTGAAAGTAACTGATAGTTAATTTTATTCTAAAAGTAGTCTGTCATTGAACTTGCTGCATTTCATGCCTTATTTTATCTGTTTTAAAGCTTTCTTTTGTGGACTTAGTTTCTGTTCATTTTCTACTTTCCCTGTATGAGTTTGGATAAAATGCTTTTTGCAGGGGCCAGGGAGATAGCTTGGCAGCATAAGCGCCTGCCTAGCAAGGTCCTGAGTTTAATCCCCAGTACAGAAAAAAAAAAAAAAGTTAATGCTTAATTTTGAGTGCACTCTGATTTTATTTATTTATTTTGTCAGAACTGGGGATTGAACTCAGGCCCTTGTACTTGCCAGTAATGCTTAATTTTGGGGGCGGGGGTTGGATAGTTCAGCAGCATAAGTGCCTGCCTGCTTGCCTGCCTGAGTTCAATTCCTGGTACCAAAGAAAAAAAAAGTGCTTTTCCATTCTTTTTTTTTTTTTTTAATGAATTTAGGACAGGGTCTACAGGGTGTACAGGGGCTCACTATGTAGATCGGAATTGCAGTGATTCTCCTGTTCCAGCCTCCTAAGCGCTGGGAGGTGTGCTCCCACCACACCGTCTCTGTCACCACCTCAGTGTGTCCCAGGGGTAGGGCTGGCACAGCATGTTGGGAGTTGCACCCTGGCCATTGCGCTCTGCTGAAGCAGGCTTTTCAGTCTCAGTGGCCCTTCCAGTCTGGTCTTGAACTTACTGTGTAGCTTATGCTGGTCTCAAACTTGGCTATCTTTTTACCTCCAGAGTGCTGGGATTATAGGTGTGTACCACCATGCCTGGTGAGTTTGTATTTCATGACATTTGGATATATTTTTGATTTGCATTTCAGACATGATCTCCATTTCTTTTCTCTGCTTTCTTTTATTTTTGAGACAGGGTCTCACTCTGGAATTCTGGGTAGCCTTGAACTCATTGTGTAGCCCAGTCTAGGCTCAAACTCTGTGATCTTCCTGCCTTGGCCTTCTCAGTGCTGGATTACAGGTGTGTGCCTCCATGCTTGGCTCTCCCTTCCAGTTCTCAGGTGTACTTTTTTTTTTTTTTTTGACATTGCAGATTGCTGGCTGGGCCACTGTTGGGAGCATCCTTTTTGTCATGCCCAGAGCCAGAACTTTTGTTATGATATTCAATAGTCTCTTCCTGTTATGCAGTAAGATGTCTCCTTCAGAGAATGGAATCCCTCCTGTTGAGCCTCCTCAGGCTAGAAATCCCCCTTTTGCTTTTGGTTTTTATTTCCTTTGCAGGTTAGTGTTCCTGAGTAATGGCCAAAGCTTGAAGGTTGGGAGACCTAGTGACTTCTGCTCCTCTCTTGCAGGAATGTGAACTGACAATCAGCCCTTTCCTGAGGGGGGGATGCCAAGCTGTGTGTGTGTCTCTTGGACATGAAAGTAGCCTCTTCCAGCTCCAGCCTGGTGGCTCTCCTAGGACTGAGCAAGTGGATGCAGCCCTGCCCCGGGGGATTCTTGGTTGAGTATCTCCTTCACACCACACATGTAGATGTTCATTCTCTTTCCTGTACCTTCCCTTAACAGTTTCCCTGTAGCCTGAGCTGGCCTTGAACTCAGTACCCTCCTGCCTCAGTCTAGGGAGTTGCTAGGATTATACATGTGTGCCATCACACCTGGCTTTTCTTTTTATTTTTTCTGGGTTCCTTTGGGAACTATGAAATTTCCTCTGCTCCAGGATTTAGAGCTACTGCCTAATTTAGCAGTTTGTTAATTTTGAAAGGCATCTGACACCAAGGAAGGGAGGGGACAAGATGAGAGGAGAGAGTGTGGCTGTTAGTTGAAAGAGTTGCTTTTGGATAATTTATACAAAGGTACCTTCCTCTTGCCGTGATGGGTGTTCTCAGAGCTGCGTTGGATAATTTATACAAAGGTACCTTCCTCTTGCCGTGATGGGTGTTCTCAGAGCTGCATTCCAACTGGAGGAGGAACCACGGGGCTGCTGTAGTGGCTTTACTGGCCTCTAATGCCTTCTTTCCCATGTTTGTACCTTGGCTCACTCCAGGTGCCAAGAAGAGCCCTGGGCTCCTCTTCCAGGAACCTAGCCTGGAACCTGCAGCTGAGTAAGCACTTACCTGTCTGCTGTGCAGCTCCAGGAAGGTGCTGGAAGGAGACAAGCGGAGGGAGGCCTCCCACTCAGACGGCATCATCTAGGCAGTCAGCAAATAAAAACACATTTTCTTTATAGATTTTATTTAAAAAACTTGGAATGTACAATAAAACAAAAGTAAAAGGCACAAAGTAAATTTCAATTCTCACCAATCAGGAGCAGTGTAATTTTGTATATTTTTAATTTTTAAAAATGTATTTGATTTACTTATTTTTTTCAAACCTGATTAATAGGACATTTTCAATAGTTAATACATTTTACATTGTTATCTTCTTAGTGGTTATCCATAGTACAAGAAGTAAACAGGATATCCTGTCCAAACACTATTACTACAAATCTTTCTTCTCATAGAATTAAGCAAAAGTAGCTATATATCTATCCTAACTATTCTGTATATAACAAGTACAAAATGGTCCTTCCTTTGTATCCCCTTTTTTTGTTTAGTCCTGTCAGAGATGGGTATTCTATTGGTATTTAAATACTATAGGTGCTTGAACTCAGCAAAACAATCCAACACAGTCCAGCAGTCCACAATAGTAATGGGTTATCCACAGAAGTTGCTGGCTAGAGCCTTTTACAGCTCAGCATATTAATATGGCTTTACTTTATATACCTCATTTTTATACTTTTCTGATGGATGGTTAAGACCAAGATAAAGCAAGACCTATATAACAAGAAATGTAACTTTTGTATCTGATAAGGTCAGTCAAATCCCCTCAGGATTTATCCTGTAACCCTGGACTTTGTAGATCCTTTGTCAGTGTCAGCCATGTGGATGAGTCACGGTCATTGCTTTCCTATAGGGTTTTACTATGCAGCGTAGACTTGTAGTGAGCCTCTCATTTTCAGCTTCCTTAATATTGGGATTACAGGTGAGTGCCACCAGGCCTGATCTTGGTGGCAGTCAGCATGCCTGGGGGCAGAGCCAGTGTAGCATGTGGTATCGGGGAAAGAACCCTGGTCCCTGTGCTTTTTTTTTTTTCTTTAATTTTGGTACTGGGAATTGAACTCAGGACCTTGCACTTTCCAAACAGGAGCTTGTACCCCTGAGCTATATCACTGGCTCTTTTGTTTTCATTTTTTTTGAGACAGGATCTCACTATGTAGTTCACGTTGGCCTTGAACTCACTATGTGGCCCAGGCTGCCTTGAACTTATGTTGAACTTACAGAGCTCCTCCTGCCTCAGCCCCCTCCCTTCCCTGCCCAATTACAGGCATACACTACCACACCTGGCTTTTTGTATATCTTTCTAAGATTTGAAAATCTTTTTGAATAGGTAGTAATATATGCAAATTGTACAAAATTCAAAAGGTATAAATCCTGTTCCTCTTACCCAGTTCTTTTCTTAAAAGACAGGCAATTACAGGACACTTTTATGTTGACACATATGACATATGTAAGAACATAGTTTTTTCCCCTCCCAAATGGTTGCATTCTCTAACAGTGTTGTGCATTTTGCATCTGTCACATAATATGCTTCAGAAATTTTTCCATATTGATATACTTACTAAAAAAAGAAAAAAGGTCTCATAATCTATTCTATTGCTATAGTCACAATGTATTTCACCAGTTGTTAATTGGGGAACATTTTGAGTGTGTCAATAGTTTACTGTTAGAATGTCAATGTCTATAGTTGATGTATCTCTTTAGGCATGTGGATTAAATGTATAGTATAAATGATACGGAAATGCTGGCTCAATGAATAAGTAATTTTTCTAGAAATTACCAAATTGTCCTCATAGAGGTTGTGCATGCCAGTCCCCCTGCCTAGTGCCTTCTCAGAACAACAGCAATCAGCCTTTCTGGTGTTGTGAGCCATATTCTGCTGTCTCTTCATGCAGCGTTTTCTTGTTCAGAGTGAACCATTAATATTTTCCATTTTGAAGATGAAAGAATTGAGGCAGAGAAAAGTTTGGTGCCTTGCCTATAATTAAGTCCCTGCTCATTCTGGCTTCTGGCCCAAGGTCACTAGTCTGTTTCTTTACAACTGAGCCTCAGGAACTAGCTTCCAAGCCACACTTCTCAGGTTTTCCTTATGGGACAATTTAAAGACACTAGATTGTTAATTAAAAAAAAAAAGTTGCATGTGAAGGCTCAGGCAAGAGGATCACACATTCAAGCCTGTTCTGAACAACTGAGCAGCATAGTGAGATGTTGTCTCAAAAATTAATTTAAAAAGGGGGTTGAGATGTGCAGGGAGTTCTGAGGAAGTAGATTAGTAGGAATACTGTGGGTTCAATCCCCAGTACTATAAATAAATAAATTAAAAAATAATAAAGGAGAAACAACTTCCAGATTTCCTTTCCTATTTTCTGTTTTTCCTAAAAAGAGATCTGAGACAGTCAGCTGTAAGCTTTTCTGGGCAAGGTCTTTAGGCTCTGAGCACCTAAGCGAAAGCACTTGAGTGCTCCCATCATTGATCACCATGTTAAAGGTAACATGGCTTCTTTAGAGTCAAGTTCTGATAAGCAGTCCACAAAGAAAAATCTAAGGAATTATAGTTAAGCTAGTTCAATAAACTTGGTATACTTTTTCTCTTTAGAATATTGTATGTATGTGTATATGGGAATCGTGTGTGTATGTGAGTTGTGTGATGTCAGCCATGGTTTGGGCTTGGCCTCTTGAAGTCATGTTGGAGATACTGTCCCCAGCATCTTACTGTTGGGAGGTAAGACCCTTTGGGAGCTAACTGGGTCGCTGATGGATTAGTGGATGAATGGGTCATTGTGGGAGTAGCTTTGTTATAAGACTGAACATTCCCCTTGCTTGCTGTGTCTCACACCATGTTACATCCTCTGCCTTGTTAAGATGCAGCAAAAAGCCCCTCACCAGATGCCAAGTGGATGTTGGCACCATGCTCTTGGACTTCCCAGTGTCCACAATCATGAGCTACATAAATCTCTTGTTTTTTATGTTATATTTAGTTTTAGCAACAAAAATGAACCAAGACACCCTGCTATGGCGGGAATCAACACTTACATCTGTGCAGTATTTTTAGAGCACTTTTATATTCATTTATGTTACAAACCTGTGCAAGCTCCATGCTAGGTATTTGACATACACTGTGTCATCCTGAAAAATGTTTTTCAAAAAGAAAAGAAGCTAGCAGGTAGCTGTTATTATTGCATAAATTGGTTTGCTTTTGGTTCTTTCAGAGTTTTCCCCCCAGAAGAAGAAGAAGCCTCGGGAAGTTTGGGGGGTACATTGGTCCACATAGCCTCTTTTGCAGAATTATTGGCTGTGATTTCCTTTGTCTTTTTTGGTATAGTTTAATTTAATCAGAGTTTGAGAAAATTGTGTTTTCTCCCAAACAAGAGAAGGGATGGTCTGTCCATCATGCAGGGCTGCCGAATATATAGAAACACAGAGGCTGGACGTCACCGGCGGTCACCATCTGACATCCCTTTGGGTCAGGCCTTTGGGGGTGGCTTCGCTGGGTGGGTCTGGCTCGGGGTCTCTCTGGAGACTGCAGTCAGAATGTCAGCCAGGGTGCAGCCACTACAAGACACACCTGGGGCTGGAGCACTGACTTCCAAGACAGTGCACACAGTGCGCCATGTCAGTGTGATTTCCTTTGGTGCAGAGAATTAAACCAGCTTCAGGCCAGGTTCCTGAGTTTCTTGGCCTATTTCTCTCGCTTGTTTCTTAGATCTGAAAACTCTTCAAGGCTTGAGAGGAAGTGCAGTGAGTTGATTCTCATGTACCTGGAGAAGAGAATGTAGAGGCGGCGGAACCACAGGAGCTGGCTATGGTGGCAGGACATAGCTTTCTAGAAAAAAAAAACAAAGGGGCTGATTATGGCCACTTTTGCTATTTCTGTTAACATTCAGATCTGCCTTCTCACTCAAATCCTCCCTCCCACTAACACATTGCATGCTATACTTTACCTAGCATCTTCCTGCATGCGTAGACTGGACTCCACCACTGCCTCAGCTTCCCAGCTCCTTACTCCCCTTAGGCGCAGATGCCCCTAAGAACACCCAGCGCACTTGCTATGAGTACACCACCACTGGTGGTCTATGGGTCATCATCTGTGAGTTAAATACTACTATTATTAGGTATTTTTGTTCAGTAATTTTTTTTTTTTGTACTGCAAATGTAACCCAGTCCCTTCAGACTGAGCTATATCCCCAGCCTCCTCCTCCTCCTCTTCGTCTTCTTCTTCTTCTTCCTCCTCCTTCTTCTTCTTATTATTATTTTGTGGTACCAGGGATTGAACTCAGGGCCTTGTGCTTGCCAGGCAGGCACTTAGTCACTGAGCTATTTCCTCAGTTTTTATTTTGAGTCAGGGTCCTTCTCAGCTGCTAAGTTGCCCAGGCTGGGCTTGAATTTGTGATCATTTTGCCTTAGCCTGGGGCCAGGGAGATGGCTCAGTGGAATACATGCTTCCCTGGCAAGCAAGGGCCTGAGTTCAATCCCTAGTTCTGCAAAAAAAAAAAAAAAAAAAAAAAAAAAAAAAGATCACCTTAGCCTCCAAGAATTCTGGGATTACGGGCCTGCCACTACCATGCTTAGCCATTTTCTCCCCTCCCTTAAGATCATGAGGAAACTAAGCAATCTCAAATAACTAGTAGGTGGCAGAGTTGAGATTTAAATCCAGAGTCATCTGTGGCCTACATTCTTAATCATTTTGCTCTATTACTTCACTTATATAACACAAATGGGTATTTTGGAAGAAGAGGAAGAAAAATGGTCCTGGGAATGCAGTTCTGTGATAGGGTTCTTGCCTAGGATATTTTAAGTCCTTGGGAGAGGATATGAGTTGTTTTCCCTTCTAGCAAGGGTATATTATTATTATTATTATTATTATTATTATTATTATTATTAATTTATCTTTTTAAACATGGTGCTTGGATTGAAACCAGGGCCTTGCAGATGCTGGGTAAACACTCTGCCACTGAGATATATCCTTGCCCTTTTTCCCTTTTCATTGTATTTTGACATGGAGTTGCACTAATTGTCCAGGCTGTTCTTCAACTTGCATACCTCCAGCCCCAACTTCCTAAACAGCTAGGATTACAGCTGTGCACCACCATACACAAATGTATACTTATGTGAAATGTTGCTGTTTTTCTCTAAGTACTAGAATTCCTATATGACTTATAGAGGGTAAACATATCTATGATAGTGAAGCTTTAGGTGATAAAAGGAATTGGAGCAGAATTGTCACCACAGAATATATTCAGGCAAAATATTACATCCTACTACAGGAAACATGAGTAAACATTTTAAGTAAACTTTATTTTCAGGCACTGGGAAGATGGCTCAGTAGAATAAGCGCTTGCCTGGCAAGCACAAGGGTCTGAATTCAATCCCTGGTCCCGCCAAACAAACAAACAAACACTTTATTTTCATAAACAAAAAGGATGTCTGAACTCATAAACTAGAGTTAACATTTTGATAACCATAATAAGATGGTTAGGAAACTATTTATTTATATAGTCCAAACCACACTTGATCTGTGTCTGTGGAATGCTTACGTTGCTCTAAGGATTTTCTTTTTTTTTTGGCAGAACCAGGGATCAAACTCAGGCCCTTGCGCTTGCCACGGAAGTCTTATTCCACTGAGCCATCTCCCCAGCCCCCTCTAAGGATTTTCAGGTGGCCTATGTAATCCTTTTGTTGCTGTTGTGGTATCAGGAATAGAACGCAGGACCTTGCACTTGCCAGGCAAGTGCTTATGCTGCCAAACTATATTTCTGGCAGCCTATCTAATCTTTCAGTGACTTTTAGCACTCATTCAATAAGAGGGACACTTACAGAAATTACTTATTTCTTGTCAGTTTATTTTTCATTAAGTATATTTTTATTAGCTTTCCTCAAAATTTCCTTTTTCTTTTTAGTAGTGGCAAAATATTCAAGAAAGAAAAGGGGAAGAATGAGAAAGAAGGAAAGAGCAAGCTTGGGCCAAGTAAATAGAAAAAGAGGGTTAAGCGTAAAGATAAAAGCACATGCTACACCTGGGAAACAGTGTAGGTGAACAGAGGTATGGCAGCCTCAAACTTACTAAGGAAATACTGAAAAAATGTCAAAATTGTGTGCGCAGTTTTATATTCTGTTTTTCTTCCTCTTCTGTAGCATTTTCACTACTTACCTCTCAAAATGTTCATTTTACTGGTTATACAGTACTACATAATTTACCTACTGAATAGCAGTCCCTATTACAACTACTCTGAATTATACTAATGAACATCACTGGACCCAGAGCAAAGGCCCAGTTTATGAGTAAGACCGCTGGAGGCCAGAGATCCTGAAGCAACCCGGAGAGGAGGCCCAATGTGGAACCCTTCAGCAGAACTCCCTGCAAAGAGGCCAGAGGCAAGACCCACCGAGCTGATTCAGGAGCAGACCATCTTGCCAGAGTGACACAGAAGGGTTTACCTGCAAGGCTGCAGCAGGAAGAAGAGGAGCACAGTAGCTAGACCCAAGCCACATCCACCTGGAGGAGTCTGAACTTTGTAGATCTGGACCTGGTGCTAAGGTAATAACTCTATCTAAGCTCTACACCAAAGGTCAAAAGTCAGTGGTATACAACATGACAAAGAGAAGGAACAAAAAGCAGTCTCAGGCCCTTTATGTCCACCCAGTACAAATTGGAAATCACACATCTGAAATCTCTGAAATAATAGTGTTGGAAGTAAAGAAACAACTGCAGAAAGGTATAGAAGAGATCAGATCAGAAATCATTTATGAATTAAAACAGTAGTGATAACTATAATCAAAGAAGTACTAAGTGCTTCTAAAGAATACAGTGATACAAAAATAGAGCAGAATACAAAAATGATGGAACCCCTGAATAAGCAATATAGGAAAGAAATAGAATGTATGAACCATATTCAAAGTGATATACAGAAGATTAAAACCTCAATCACAAGCTGGCAAATCCATTTGAGTGAAAGTGAAAACAGACTCTTTGACCTTAAAGACACCATTGCAGCTAGTGAAAAAGTAAGCAAAGATCTCTTAAAAAACAACTAGGATGCAGGACAAAATAATTCAACACCTGCAAGATGATGCAAAGTTGAACAATGTGAGAATAATAGGCATCAGTGAGAAGGAAGGAGTCAATACAAATGATATATGAACAATATGGGCAGAAGTAATAGCAGCAAACTTCCCAAATATGGGGTAACAATCGACTCAGGTAACCAAAGCATATAGAACTCCAAATAACATCAACCCAATTAAAACCACTCCCAGACATATAATAATCAAGATGACAAAGAACAAATAAAGAATTTCATGATGACAAAGCCAAGCCTACACAGACTACTAAATGATGTTCTAGAGAGGGAACAAAATGATCACAACCCCATGAATGAGAATGGAAAGAACCCATCAAATAGGGCAAACAAACACAGGAGAATAAGAGGTATACAATAGTAGACTTTTAGTTATTCTTTTGTGTACAGCAGCAAAATATTTCCATCAGCACATTCTACAAATGGACTTCTCTTGCATCCTATGGGTCATGATTCCATATGGGTCTATAAGAGGGATTTCAAAAAAATAGATTTAGTTCAGTCCCACAAGTGACACCTGGCCACCAGTAAGTGTCATGGTCATTATCCATGTCCACAGCACACTAGAACTTTGTGCGTGCGATATCCTATCCCCAAACTGTCATAAGTGATGGTCATTTATTTGTGATTCCAGTATTTATCTTATGTTTTATTCTTAGTACTTGCTATCATGAAAACTTTAATTCAATTGTTTTGAAACATTTAATTTTTAATTAATTAATATTGAATTTTCTGAATATTGCTTAATCTTAATTTTTAAGATTTATACTATATTTTTGAATTATAATTTATCTAAAAGACATCATATGATATCTTCTCCTGGTATTAGAAATTTTAAAAATTATATTTCTATTGTCTGTTGACTTTATATTACTTCCCTGTCTTTTATACACACATACATATATGAAAAAAAAAATACGTGTATAACCTGACATAAGATTGATACTGTTTCATAGAAATCTTCAATGACCTTTTAAATAAGGGTTCATCTAATATATTTTATATAGTCCTGCATAACTGTCACTTTGAGAGCCCTTTATTGTTCATCCAGGAGCATACTGCAACTTCTCTTGCCTTTTGAATTATGCTTTGTTATTTCCTGTATGTCTGGAGGTATTAAAATATCTCAAGTTTGTATAACTAGAAACTATTTTACTTTTAGTTTTCAAAGGTATGTTTGCTAAGTATAAAATTCAAAGAGGATAGATCTTTTCTTTCAGTCCTTTAATTAGTCTAGTTTGTTACACACTTGGTCCTTTTTTCTTTCTTTCTAATGTGGAATAAGATGCTAATTAATTTTGTTCTTCCATAGCTAATTTTTTTTTTTTTTTTTTTTTGTCTTTTTGAGACAGGGTCTTACTATGCAGTTCAGGCTGGCCTTAAACTCACTTTGTAGCTCAGGCTGGTCTCGAACTCACAACAGTCCTCCTGCCTTAGCCTCCCAAGTGCTGGCATTACAGGCCTGCGCCACCATGCCTGGCGCTAATATTTTTTATGTATATGCTTTAATCATTTTTTTCCTTTACAATAAGTTTTGGACAATTTCATTTTTTTGTATCTTGGTATGATTTTATTTAAATTTCTTGTGCAAAAGGTTTTTCTTGGAAATGTGGTATTATAAATTGAACTAAATTCAGAAATTTTAAATCTTTAAATATTTATTGCCTACTCCTTTCTACTTTGAGAATTCTAATTATATGAATATAAAAAAAAGGATCAGTTAATGCTCACAATTTTTGTTTTTACTCTGATTTTTTTCCTCTCTTAAAATTCTTACAACTTATTAGTTATTGTTTTTTTTAAACAAAACTTGTACATTTATATCTGGTAATCTGAAAAACTAATTTGCATGTAGCATCATGTAATACAGCAACCATTGATGGATTCTTATTTGTTTAGTGAAATCTTGTATCATGTTTAATGCTGTTTTCTTCTATCACTATTTTGTATCTTTAAAAATAATAATAAAAAGTACAAAGAAAAACTAATGCACATTCTTGCGCATAAGTCTATAGACTCATATTTGTTGATTTCCTCAAAATTCTGGAGAAATATAAGTTGTTGGGCAAGAGTATGAATTATACAAATAATGCAAGATTATAAATATAAACACTGCTTAAAATAATTTAAAAAGCCTTGAATTCCACCATTTGGAATCACTGTTAATGTTTTTTGTGTGTGTGTTTTTGTGGAAGAATATAGCATGCTCTCTACATACCTTGCTCTTGCCAGGCAAGCACTTATTCTACTGAGCTAATTCCCCGGCCCCACATACCATTTTGTAATAACATATTTGCTTTCCATAATATATCAAAAGGTAATAAAAAGTAAGATAAGTAAACAGCTACACTCTTAATTTACTGATAAGAGACATCTGCTATAATAATGTCTGTAAGTATAATATCATGTATGCACCTTGTACGATACCAAAACAGTTTGCAATGTATTAATTTATCGAATCTGTGTTGTTAAGGTGTCTTAAAACTGTCTGATTGATATTTGTACTTCAATAAAATAAAAAATAAATTTAAAAAAATGGCAGAAAAAAATATATCAAAAGGTAAAAATGTTCTTTAAGCTAAAAAGTAAAAACAGTTTTTGATGACTTCTCACATTCATTATTTTTGCTGTGATAGTTTACATACCTGTTTCACTAAAGCTTTAACAGTAACTTTTTTTTTTAAAGATTTATTTATTTGGTACAGGGTCTTGCTACGCAGCTCGGGCTTGTAGTGATCCTCCAGTCTCAATCTCCCCAGTGCTAGGATTACAGGCGTGCATCACTATACCTGGTTTTGGTGGCCAGCTCAGTTCGGGGGCCCACAAGGCATGTGGTACTGGAGATTGAACTTGGACCGCTGAGCTATCTCCCCAGCCTAACAGTGATTTCTAGTTTGACTTCTTTTTACTTTTCTAGTAAAAAAAATTACTTTTTATTTTCTTATCCTCAAAGTAATTCCACTGATCTGACATATTTAATGTAGGAAATTCATGCTTCCTATTTCACACACATAGCCATGACAGAAAACATAAAGAGAATACAAAAAAACATGAAGGGGTGAGAATTAAGATCAATAGCATCATGAACACAACAGGACTCAAACATAGGAGTAGGGGCTTTTCTAGACAGGAGACCCAAACTTTGAGCTTAGAGCTTGGAGCCATGAAGGGCTTCCTTCTCGTATGGAGCAAAGCTGGGGGAAACAGTGCCTGCTGCACAGATAGCTGAATACAGACACAGGAGCACTGTGTCTTCTTACCTGCTGGCTCAGCCAGGGACTGGAATTAGCATCAGAGGACCTGGTTTTGCCTGTTCAGCAACTGCAGAGTTCTTGCACAGGAGGGGACACAGAGGAGGAGCATAGAATGAACAACCCAGAGTATCTTTCCCCAAATTTACACAGCAGACGTCTTGAAGACATAAAGTGTCTTAATGAAAAGACAGCTAACAAACTCAGCAACAATTGGTCTGTAAATATATTCTTCATGAAAACAGGTTTCTAGAACAGTTTATGCAGACTAAAATAATTAAATTTAGGATGTTCAAAGAGCTAAATAAGAAATTGTGAAATAAAAAGATGCAACAATGGTTACATATAAAATTTTAAAAAATTCTGGAAAACAATATGCAATAGAAAAAAATTTAAAAGGAAAGTGAAGAAATGCAGAGCCAGGCATGGTATCCACTTAATAAGGAGGCCGAGGAAAAACATTTCAAGTTCAAGGCTAGTCCGGGCATCTCAGCAATATGCTTTCTCAAAACAAAAAATAAAATGAAAAGGGCAGAGTGTGAAAAGAAAGCACAAAATGGGCTATGACCCAGCTCGGTGATACAACAAAATTGATTAACATGGACACAGGCCTGGGTTTCAACCTGAGCACTGAAAAATATAACGCCCCCAAAAGATACAAACCTAAATTACTAGGACCATATATTACTAAGAGTCCCAGAGTGAGAATGAAGGGAATATGACACAGGCAGCAACAGGAGGTATCAAGGGAAGACTTTTCAGGAATGCCAAGAATAGGTTTGAGAGTACTGAGCAGAAGTGTGTAAACAAGATCGGCCATAGACACATTGCAGTAAGACAGTAGGGCCCAGAAGTATAGTGGTAAACTTCACAAACAAAAGATTTTATAACACCAGGCTTTCATCAGTGTAGACTCTGACAAAGGAAGTGAAATATAGAGATACATCTTCAAAAATGCTAATACATGCTGGCATACAGCTGTAATCCCAACATTCTGGGATGTAGAGTCAGAAGAATCTCAAGTTGAAGTCCAGCCTGGGCAATGTAGTGTCTCAAAATTAAAAAAAAAAGTATTGAGGATATAGCTCAATGTAATATCTAGTACCAAAAAAAAAAAAAAAAAAAAAAAAAAAAAGGGCAAAGGGGAACTAAACTATCCTCTCCAGCTAAACTCATTCAGAAGGTAGGACATTTATACATTCAAAGGCTAAGAGAATTTGTCTTTCTTAGATCCTCACTTAAAAAGTTACTGAAGAAGAGTTAGGGTGTTTATCTCAGTGGTAGAACACTTGCCTAGCACACCCAAGGCCTTGGATTCAACCCACAGCACTGAAAAAAAAAAAAAAAAAAAAAAAATCCACCATACGTGAGCAAAAGGAGAACCCAAAAGAAGTGTGTGTGGAGGATGAGGGCTAGGACTTGACGTACACCAGTTGTAACAGCCTAGGTTGCAATGGAGAGAGAGGGACAGCTGGTGATGTGCAGTTAAGTGTGCGAAGAAGCACAGATTAGTGATTAACTCACTGCTTTGAATTTTATTGTTATTGACGACATTAAAATTTCAGAAGTCCAATGGGCATGCTGGCGGACCTGGAAGGCTGAGGCAAGAGCACTGCTAGTTTGAGGCCAGCCTGGGCTTTCTAGTGAATTCAAGGTCAGCCTGAAATACATAGTGAGACCCTGTCTCAAAAAAGCAAAAAACCCAAACATACCTCTTCCCAAAAGAAAAAAGAAGGAAGTGACTATGGAAAATTGACCAATTCAGGGGGCATGTTTAACAGAATTGTTTTATTAGAAATAAATCTAAGGCTGGGTGTAGTGGCACATACCTGTAATCCCAGCACTTAGGAGGCTAAGGCAGGAGAACTGCCATGAGTTTGAGGCCAGACTGGGCTACTTAGTGAAACCCTGTCTCAAAAAAACTAAAATAACAACACCCTCTAAATATGCCACAAGTTACAAATAAAAATAGAGCACATGTATTTACTATCAGATATTTTACAGCAGGATTAGAAAATCTACATGATGCTTATAAAACACATAATTAGGGGCCAAGGAGATGGCTCAGTAGAATAAGTGCTTCCCTGGCAAGTGAAAGAGTCTGAGTTCAATCCTCAGTTCCACCAAAACAAAACAAAAAACCACACAATTAAAAATCACAATAAAAAGTTAAAATAAAATAACTTTTTAAAAAGAGAAATAAACTATGCTGAGACTAACCTAAAGTGAGACACTACAGAATAATAGAAAGAAATAGAAAGAAAGCTTTGATCATTTACATACCTAAAAGCAAACAAAGCAAAAACTGACAAGCTGATAATGAGAAAAATGTAGCACTAAATATACTACAAAAAGAACACTTTTTTCTTTTTTTTTTCCCAGTGTGAGAGATGAAATGAGAAATGAATGGACAAACCCAGGTTCAGGACAGGCAATCTTTCCATAGTCGTACCCAAAAGTAATAAGGCAAAATGTTAAAACATTAGTGAAGTTACAAAAGTTTTGATCAACATAAAGACTAAGTTTGAGCTGCTATCTATCTAGAACCCTAAATGCAAGTACAGCACACATGTTTAAAGGTGCACATGTTGATTTAGCACTTACAAAAATTGAATATAAACTAGGTCACTAAGGAAATCTTAATACAACTCAAAGATTATCATAACACAAACTGCATTTACTGACTACAAAGCAATTAAATTACAAATCCACAAGACTACATGTATATGCACAGAGACATTGGATTTGAACTATTTGTGGTAGCTATTGTTTATAACATCACTGAGAACTCTCAATTTGTGAATATGAGACCACTGCTCTTAGGGAAGAGGTTTCTGTGAACCTTTGGTTACATTTTCCTAAATTCATTAATAACACTCTCTTAGGTGTATGTTCCTGTTTAAAGATACTTGACAGCTGCTGTTTATTTACTAGCACTGACCTCTTGGCTGCAGTGCTATAACTCACGCCTATATGCAGCTTTCCTAATACACGTTTTCTCCACAAGGCACATCATAGCGTCCTGTGCCTGAGGACACTAGCTAGCTTCATCATCATAGATCAGCCATTTAAAACAGCAAAATCCCAAAAATCATGCTAATGAGAAGAATGTGGCACTAAAAATAGGACCTCTTTTGTGAGAGCGGAAACAAGAGGCTGCGTGCTAAGTCTCCCCTGGAAACAGGCGTGCGCGTGTTGGGTGGCTCCGACTGCTCTTTGCCTTGCGAGCGCACGTGACTGTGTGGGGCTGGAAAAGAAAGCTAGATTTGATCTTGAAATTACAAATTAATTTTTAAAAATTATTATTATTATTTTATAGTACTGAAGCTAACATCAGGGCCTTTGCACTGAGCTATATCTGCAGCCTTTCTTCATTTTTAAATTTTGAAATCATATTTCCCTAAGCTGCTAAACTGCTTAAGCTGAGCTCAGATTTAGACTCCTTCCATCTCAGTGTCCAAGAGTGCTAGGATTACAGGTACATACCACCATGGCTGTGTGTGTGTGTATGTGTGTGTGTGTGTGTGTGTGCGATGCGTGCGCGCGCGCGTGGTACTGGGATGGAGCCTAGGTCCTGGTGTATGCTAGCAAGCACTATAACACTGAATTACACATCCCTAGCCCACAGGAGTTACCACTGCTTACCTTGGCCTGTGCCACTTCTTCACTGGTAAGCACGAAGAGAACATCCTGCGTGTGCAGCAGAGACCAGGGGAGATCCAGAAGGGAGAGGTACTTGCGCAGCACATTCACAGACTGCAGCGTCAGCACAGAACACCCTGCGGGGAGGGGACAGAGGAGAGCCTTGTTGCTCCCAGCCAGATCTTCCCCTGTGCACAGGCCTGTCCCTGTGGCTAAGAGGGAGCAGGCCAGTTGCCATGGAGTTGCCAGGTGTCTTTGCCCATCAATTTCACCAACAGGAGGGGTAAAGGGGCTGCAGAAGAACTGGTAGGTCACCCTCCATCCCACTGCTGCCTCAGAAAGAAGTGACAAGTGACTAGAGTTTGGCATCTGGCTACCTCAAGTTCAAGGTAAATAGGAATTTCTATAATGAGAGGCCAAAGACCTGTTTCTAGCTCTGTTGCTGAAGAACTGCCCAGGCTGAAGTCGGGCACACCTATAGCCCAGTATTCTTGGGGGCTAAAGCAGAACGACTGGAAGTTTGAACCCAACCTGAGACACTTGTCTCAAAATAAAAACTTTTGAAAGGTCTGAGGATATAGCTCAGTGTGAAGGACCAATATTGGGGGAAAAAAGTTCCTCAAATGCTCTGAATCCTATTCTTCCTTTTGACTTCGCCCTTCCTTTTCCTCCTTCCTTCCTTCCTTCCATTCTTTTCTTCTCCTCTGCCCCTGCCTCATCCTCTTCTCTCTCTTTTTTCTTCTCTTTTTTTTTTTTGGTAGAACCAGGGACTGAATTCAGGTCCTTGCACTTGCCAGGCAAGTGCTTATTCTACTGAGCCATCTCCCTGGCCCTCCACATCATACATTTTAATTCCTTGTTTCATCCCCTAACCCTCTCTTTCCTCTAACTCTTGATCCCCTGCCCTCTGAGAGAGAGCTATCTCTGTACTTCCTATTATGCATTATTACGAAAATTATTTATTTATTTATTTACTGTACTGGGGATTGAATTCAGGACCCTGCACTTGCCAGGTAGGCCCTTATTCTACTGAGCTATCTCCCCGGCCCTGCATATTTTGCTCTTTGCTTTTACTTAGGTTTTCTCATATAAGACAAATAATATGACATTTAAGGTTGTGTGGCTGGCATTACACTTAACATTACAGTCTTCTCTCTGTGCGTGTGGTACTAGGGATGAAACTTGGGGTTCTCTGCATGGTATATCTCCACCCTTTAACATTACAGTCTTAAAGTACAACCATTTTCCTACAAATGACAAGTTTATCCTTATTTATGGCAAAGTAGTACTCCATTATATATGAATACCACATTTTCTTTATCCATGCATCTGCTGGTGGATGCTTCCAAGATTTAGCTAATATGAATTATTCTGCTATAAACAGCAGTATGCATGTCTCTATAATATGATATCTTTAACTCTTAGAAGATAGGGAGATAGCTGGATCAAATAAAATCCTCCTTGTCTTCCTCTTTCCTTTTGTTTTTCTGTATGGTCTAGGCTGGCCTTGAACTCCCTATACTGCCCAGGTTGGCCTTAGGTACAGATACACAGATTCTTCTGCCAAGTGCTGGGATTATGGGCGTGTGCCACCGAGCCAAGCTTATTTGCCTGTCTCTCTCCTGTCTCCCTCCATTTCTCTGACTCTCCCTCTTTCCTTCTCATCCTATCTTCCCTTCCTTTCTCTGATTCCCCTTTCCTCTCTCAACCTGACAGAATCTTAATATGGGCTTCATTATGTTGCCCAGGCTGGCCTAGAACAAGCCCTGGGTTCAACCTATTCTCTTGCTTTAGCTTCTAGAGTATCTACTTCTACGGATACACACTACAGCCCCCAGCTCTTGAATCTCAGTTTTTTAATCTATAAGGTAATGTTACTAGTGTGAGACAAACAGTGCTGATACAAGACTCAAGTAAATTGTAGCCATGTTTCTAAGATTTCTCATCAGCTTGGTAAGTCCAGAACTGTAATGCGGAGGGCACATATTGCTTATGCTTTCATTTGCTGAATTTTGTGAGGAAGATGGACTAGCACTGGTCTAAAGGTATTGAGCAGGGGTATGCAGTAAGTGGCCAGATGGGCTCAAATGCCTTCCTGGGGGTTAGGGAGAGATTTTTCTTAAGCAGATTAGTCTATCTGTCACTTGTTAGCACTTTGCTTATTAGTTGGGAAATATGAGTTTGGATGGACAGAGTGACAGAACACCAGAGACTGAAAAGACTTATCCTGTCTTAGCAAACTAGACAGGTGTGAGGGCAAGCCTGGCCTCTCAGTACATCTAGAATTAGCCCTCTGGCCCTTGCCAGGGGATACAGCCTGATAGAACTGAGTCAGGAAGTGAGGCTGCCTTCCCAGCTCTTGCCTTGATGTACCTAGGTGTGTACTCTGTGTATATACAGTTGTCCCTCAATACTGGATGGGGATTTATTCCAGGAGCCCCATACTTTCTCATATAAAACTATGTAATATTTGTATAGAATCTATATACTTTCTTTCAGTCTTCCACTTTGAACATTGCTAGGCTACTTAAGACCTAGCATGTGATGTAAATACTATGTAAATAGTTGATATACAGTATTTTTTAGGAAATAATGACAAGAAGAGTCTGCATATACTCAATACAGACGCAGTCTTTTTCCTGAGTAATCGTGATCTATGGCTGTTGACTCTATGGCCGTGGTATGTGGATAAGGAGGGCCACCAATATCTACAAATTTTTCTTTGATAAGTTTCTCTGACGGATGGCAACTAGTGGCTTTCTGTCAAAAAAGGGTAGGCTTTACCTTTAGGGAACTTCCTTTCTGAGTGCAGGGCCCTGGGGGGAGAAAGGAAAAGAGAGGGTGAGAACTGTCCCTTATGTGTTGCCAAGGCAGCCTATGGAGGAAGGCCTGCAGGTTCCACAGTGCCTCTACATAGGTTCCCAGTGATTTCTTATGCACACGTCACCATTTAGATTTCCAGGATTCCATACTTTTGGCCACAGCTCAAGGGATCTGGGAGGGCACCTCAGCCAAGGACAGCTGATCCCAAGGCTGCTCTATGGCCTATGCAATGATTCTGTGAAAACTTTGCCTATTAGATTTGAAGGTAACTGGGCTGGTGAGATAGCTCAGCAGACCAAGTGCCTGCTTTGGTAAGTGTTGGGACCAGGATTTGATCCCAGGCCACAGGCCCCTGGGGAACGCTGAGCAAGTGATCGAGACCAGGAGTGGTGGTGCACACCAGCAATCCTAGCAATGGGAGGCTAAAAACAGGAGGATCATTAGGAGTCTGAGCTGCGCAGTGAGACCTGAACCAAATACCTCTGTAATGAATGACAGTAGAATATTTTAAAGTATTAATTGACATTTCCTCCACGATATTTACTTACTTCTTTCTAGCTGCAGCCCAACTCCTACCTTCTGAGCGTAAGGGCCATTCTCTGTGATCACTGCCCTAAGAGAAGGGATGACATGAGCCTAATATCAATGATCTCTGAATTTATTTTCCTTTTTCTTATTTTAAAAGCTGGGAGAAAGACCGGGGTAGCAGTCCCTCACCCAACACAGACACACATACTTATATGAACAAGGACTCTTGGGAGAGGGGGTAAGAAGTTGAGAGTTGATCAACTGTTAGAACTAACTCTGGAACAGAGTCAATAATTAGAAAAACCTGAGTAAGGTCTCTGGGATCCTGAGGAGATGACATCCTGCGCTCTAGGGACTCTGACTTTGTCCTCTGACTTTGTGCTGGTCAGGATATCCACAGGAAGAGGTGAGCACTCACACCGACAGCCCTAGAAGCCTGAGGACTCTCACTTAGCAAGGCTATGGAGAGAGTCGTGGGGATGGGCAGAGAGATGCTTCCCATGGAGGGGAGACAGGAAGCGGCTGTAGGTAGCCAGAAAAGCCAGAGTGGCGAGGGTGAGCCAGTGCCAGGCAGTCAAAGCAGCAATTCAGTGGTGTCAGGCAGAGCCAGATGCCACAGAAAGGCCAAGAGATATGAGGACTGAAGTGAGTCTGGTGACTTTAGTAGGCAGGACTGCCTGTGCAGAAAAGATTTAGAAGATGGTGAGCATGAGCATAGTTTTTTTTTATATGCAGTGCAGTGTCCCCATTAATGTAGAGAGCACCCTGAGCGTGGACAGCCTGTCGTACTCCAGGCTCTTGAGGAAAATGGCCCCACGCAGTTTTGCTTATAGAAAGTATCTCCCTTGGGTTTTTTACTGGAATGGAGCCTTTGCTGATTCTCCACTGCAGTGGAGAAGACCAAGGATGGACCAAGCTAAGAACTCTGTGCCACAGCATTGGCTATTGTGGTGAGCTTGGTTTGTCTTCAGGAGACCTGATTTGGTCCTTTCTCCAGTACAGTGTGAATAGTTGGTCACAAGTGTAGCTTGCTGGCCATGCCTGTCCTGAGAGCCAAAGGCCTCAAAGTTACCAGGTGGTTATAAAGACTACATCTGGACTGCCTCACTTTTCTATGTATCTTCACAGAAACATTGCAAACTACAAATTACAAAACCAAAAAAGACTAGCCAGGTGGGGTGGTGCATGCTGGTAGCCGCAGCACTCAGGAGGCCCAGTGAGGAGGAAACACCATGAGTTCAAGCCAGCCTGAACCACATAGGGAGACTGCCTCAAAAAAAAAAAAAAAAAAAAAAAAAAAAAAAAAAAAAAAAAAAAAAAAAAAAAAAAAAAAAAAAAAAAAAAAAAAAAAAAAAAAAA
>PVKA01026455.1:0-31702 GCA_004027165.1 Ctenomys sociabilis | reverse complement strand
TTTTTGAGACAGGGTCTCGCTATGCAGTTCAGGCTGGCTTTAAGCTCACTTTGTAGCTCAGGCTGGTCTCGAACTCACAACAATCCTCCTGCCTCAGCCTCCCGAGTGCTGGGATTACAGGCATGCGCCACCACGCCCGGCTAAAGTATGTGTTTTTTTTTTTTTTTTTTCTTCTTCTTTTGGCAGAACCGGGGATTGAACTCAGGCCCTTGCACTTCCCAGGGAAGTGCTTACTCCAGTGAGCCATCACTCCAGCCCCTTGACCGCCACATTCTGACCACCACACGCCAAGTGTTTCTGTGTTCTTTCACTTAATGGATTCTTCTTTTGTACTTTTGTGGAACAGTCCCTGGGCAGGGATACCACAGGTCCCTGCTGTGTCAGCTTCTTACTTCCCTCAGAATGCAGGAGAAGCTGGAGGTGGGGGCGCATGCCTGTAATCCCAGCACTCGGGAGGCTGAGGCAGGAGGATTGTTGTGAGTTCAAGACCAGCCTGAGCTACAGAGTGAGCTTAAGGCCAGCTTTAACTGCATAGTGAGACCCTGTCTCAAAAAGACAAAAAAAAAAAAAAAAAAAAAAGAATGCAGGAGAGGAGTGGACTCTTGGAAGTAGTTTTAAGTTGAGGTATTCTGCATTGGAAGCTGAAGATTTTCTTCTTCCATGATTCTACAATGCAGGGCAAATAGATGTTGCTTATAAAAAAATTGTGCTATGCTTTGATAGTTTTAAGGGTCTTACCTAATCCAAAAGCAGTGCTATTTCCTGGGGCTACAGAGATGAAAGATGCTACTCCACTTTCAAGCATCCTAAATCTGAGCATTATTTGCTCATTAAGTGTCTAGATCTGTTAATATGTCTCCTGTCTTTCTTTAATCTTTGGGGTGTTGATGTTGAAAAATTTTGTTGGAGCAAGTTCATCCTTTGAATTGTATTAGCCCAGTGTTCATTCTAGTCCTCAACAGGGCCACCTAATCCTTTGGGCCTTGTCAGTTCCTTGAGAACCCCAGTTCTCCCTGTGAAAAGGGGAATATTGTGTCTATTTTTAATATAGATTTGAGAATGAATTGTGTCACAGCCTGGGTAAGGGGCAAGGCATTCCCAGTAGCTGCGGGCTAGGGCCAACAGGGTTTGGTAGTGCTGAGACTGAAGAGGCCTTCTAGAGCTTCAGAGTATGGATGGAGGAATTTGGCTAGAGATGGCATTTTTCCCTCCGAAGTCTGAGTACACTTTTTCCTTACCCCTTGGCTCTTGGAAACAGAATTAATCTTCCTAGTTTCCCCTCTACATCCTGCCCTGAGGCAAATTTCTGAAGAAGGTTGTGAACCACAGCAGGGGAAAAACACTGGTAAAAGGGATCTTATGCCTCCTCCCCATTTAGACTGTGGACCCTGGGAGCTAAGACAAAGGTTTGTAGAGGTGTAAGGTAGTGTTTGGGGTGTGGAGAGTTCTGAGATACTTCATCTGCCCTTCAGAAGTTTGGGCCCAGGCAGGAGACCAGAGCAAGGGGGAAAGGATCAGTGCAGTGTGCACCCTGAAGGTTTGGTAAGGGCTGCCTGGCTTTTCCCACTTTTTAGAAGGCAGGCTGGCCATTGGCTTGCATCAGGAAAAGCTTGATATCCAAGAAAGCAGATTGAATTTAAATGTTTGGAGCTTTACATGCCCAAGCACCTTACAGAGTTAAGAGTTTTGGAGACACGTAACAGATTCTACTGGATATATCAGAACTCTGCTGCCCATTAATTAGACTTGGGGGAGGCAGTGGTGGTGATGGAGGGTGGGGATACTTCCTCACCTGCTTCAGGATTTAGGTTCATTCTGAATCCTGTGTCCTGTAATTATTTAAATCCAACATTTTCCACTTAAAGCAGTGTTCTAGGTGCCCTTTGCAGTTAGCCAAATTAGCCACTCATAACAAGCACCACAATTCTCATTGATCGGTTCTGTGCATGGAATGGTCTAAGAGTCTACATGAGCTAGAATGCAGGGCCAGTAGTGAGCAGAGCGCTGCTGGGAACTCTTGGTTGGGCCCATCCAGTGCATACTCCATAAATTTTTATGTTGTTTATGTGGTGTGCTGTGGTTTACAGTCTGGCCTTTGCATTAATTTACCATTGTGGTTCTCAAATATTAATGAAGTCTAGGACTAGTTCTATTCCAAGTAGGAATTTTAAAATTGGATTTAAAATAAAGCTTTTCTGTTAAAAAATAATTTTTCAGTAAGAGGGAAACTGATTCATTAGTGATTGCTGGCAGAAGCTCCTAATACCCTTCTATAAGCTGTTTAAGCTCAGTATTAGAAATTAGGACTAGAGAATTTAATTAGCCAGCTCACAGGATGCAGACTCTTTAATTTAGGATTTCCCTTTGAGAAAATTATGTGGCCGAAGAAGGAATATGATATCTCAGATAAGTTGGTTTTTGAATTGAGTTCGTTGTCTCCATCTTGGGCCTTATAGTGCTGATCTGGAAATTGCACATGATTTGAATTAAAATATTTTTGTTTATTGCAGTGTGGGATGTTGCATTGTGTATAGTAATTCTGACTTAGAAGAGGTATATACTATTGAGTTTTTTGGGGGAAAAATGATTAAAGAACTTATTTTACCAGGGACACATACAGTTGCTGTGTAATTAACCAGCTCAGTGTGTTTAAGTTAACCAGTGAATACATTGTTAAATGACAATGTTAAATATTAATGCTTACATTTTTAGACTTCACTATGAGGGTGAAAAAACACCCTCTTAGAACCTTGCCACCCTTTCAGCCATAACATCACATGCAGTTGGTTTCTGCCTTTAATTTCCCTGGGGGTTCTTTTTATTTAGGAAAAGGGGGGTGAAAGATGTATTTGTGTAAGTATACACCAGTGCTTCTGTTGAATTCCTCAACAAAGAATATGTTACTTGAGCACCTCGTGCACAGAGCACATATTTTTCTGAAAAGCATGTGCCATGAAAGGAACAGTTTTTAGTATGTTTATTTCATATCCGCCAGTTTGAGCTTGAAGTTTTCTAATGCTTTGAGTTTATAACCATTTTATAGCCCAGCATGTATACCTAAAATGGCCAACCTTTATAAAGTCTGTTTTTAAAAAGTTGCCTTTCCATTCTGACACCAGGGATCTCCTTTTCCTCCTTAACATGCAGCTAAGATTTAGCCATCTTCCAGAAAAGCTAAGACTTAAATATTTGCTTTCAAGAAACCTTAATCTTCGTTAATGTAAAATTAATGTAGATTGAGTGTTCATGTGTTAGAAATTTACCCCTTCGGTGTTGGCCTTTTAGCTATTGACACCTGCTGTGAAATCCCAGGGCAAATAATCCTCATCAAGGACAGTTTGGAAAGGACTTACTATTTCTTCCATGTCTTAGCAATGTTTTAGCTTTAGGTCTCTTATGGAGGACTCTTTCATAATGTCAGTGCTCTCACAGGGACTCTATTTTTTGGTACTGCACCCTGTGCTTGCCAGGCAGACACTTGTGCCTCTGAACTATCTTCTAGGCCCCTCTTTTATGCTTCTGGTTATGTGGTTTATAGCTGTTGGTACTTAATTGTGTTTGAAACTGAAACTGAGAAAATGTCAAAATACATAATACTAGTAATAAGCACATATTAACAAACATACTTTTATGAAAAAAAAATAGCTATGGTCCCCCAAACAAAAATATCTTAGTGAAAGTGACATTACTTTGCATTTATGCAAACCTCATATCTGCCTTCTGTAGAAGGAGCTGGGCTTTCCCCCTCTGTGTTCAGTCTGTAGCAATGTCATGTAGCCGCTGGGAAACTAAATATAAACTCATGAGAGATGACTTCAAAGGTCAGTAATGTCTAAGTATAATTATGAGAAATTTCAGTATCACCAGCCTCATGAAAGATCTGGGGGTGTAGCTCAGTGGCACAGTGCTGTCCTAGTAGGTGTGAGGTCATGAGTTCAAGTCCCAGTATAAAACAACAAAAAAGATTTGGGGATTTGTGGGATCCCAGGACCATACTTTAAGAGTCATTGCATTGTTATTTTAGAAGTATATATGATTACCAAAACTTTTTAAAGACAGTTCTGTACCATCATATGTTTTTATGTGTATGCAGTTAACACTTAAAAAGAACTGAGGAAAATAGGGAAAGCTGGGTTGGGCAGAGGTATAAATATCTTTCGGAAGTGTTTTTAGTTCTGCTGTCAAACTGTTTTCCTAGTGTTTCTTAACCCACTGGCCACAGACTTTCTCCACGACCTCTCCTTTCTCCAAGCTGCTGCAGGAGTGATGCCTCCTCCCACAAGATTCCAGTAGTTTAGAAAAAGAAAGTGTTATGGGTGAGAGGAGTGTGTCCACGTCTCCCTTGTTTCTCTAGCTGGGAAGGGAAGAAAGGAGGAATAAAATTTAATGAGCACTTTTACTGTGTGCCAGCTGCTGTACATATGTTATTTCATTTTAATCTCCCAGCAGCCCTGCAGTGTACTTATAGCCACTTTCTTGCTCAAGTAAAGTGAAGCTCTGAAAAGTTAAATAATGTGTCCAGGGCACACAACATTGAATGCCAGAGCCTGTCCCAAACCAGTCTCTCTGTTCCCAGGAACCAGACAGTACTGGACTCCTGGTCTGTACTTTTTTATTCAGCTCTTGCAGGTCGAAAGCACGGATGTGGACCATCTTATTGGACTCTGGGTGACTTGGTGATAATACAGCAGACTGACTGTGCTGTGAAGTTTGTTCTTGCAGAACTGTCCTTCATAAATTATATTTTATTAAGTCACATAAACATTTTTAAGACAAGATTTGTAATAATTTCATCAGTCCTAGTTCTTTAAAACAAAATAAGGTCAAGATGTGCTGTCAGTATATATCAGTGTTCATGAATACGTTATGTAATAAAAATACATGTAGTAATAAAAATACCGAAGTTAAGCCTCCATGTCTTAGCACAGAGCACAAGATTGCCCCTATTTGTGTGCCTAATTCCGATTGTAAAATACTTGGCCCTTATGGCTTGTCAGAACTCTAGAAAGACAAGCTCTGTCCTCAGGAAACACTGTTGTTTCAGGACCTGAAAGAGAAATCTGGCCTACGAGTGGGAGGGTGGTAGGTTGTCTTCAATCCCATTGGGTATTGTTGGGGAATGATATTCTTGTTTCTCTTCTGGGTGCTCTGGTATAAATTTTCAAGGTTTTCTGAGTTGGAGAGGCTACAATATTCTGTTACACAGTCCTGGAGTAAGGTATGGTAGGATTCCAGACTCAACATTGCATGGTCTTAAGAAGTAATACATATTGTTGTATGTTACCCTGTTTCTGTCTTTATTTCTGGTTTTTGTTCTTCCTTTCATTTTTTACTCTTCAAAGTAAAATACAATTAAAATATAAAAAAATAATAATATAGAAACTGATCTTTACAAACTGGTTTGTGAGTAGAACCTCTTCCAATCCCAGCAGGCATGAGTACTAACTAACTGCTCCAAAGGTAATCTGAGTAGAGATGTAGCTGTCCTGAGAGCAATTTCTTTCTTTTTTTTTTTAATACTGATAGTACAGGAGAAGAGCCATCATATGGAGATAAATGGAGAAAAAATGACTAAAGAACCTTCTTAGATCCTACTGCCGTCTGTAGTTATTACAGGGAGTGCTTCCCCATCGACTAAATTGGTAGTGCCTGAAATTGTCAGCAGATTAGTGTGAATGGGATCTTTCAGCTATTTAGAAATATGTCTGCAAAATAGTTGAGATTTTAAAGGAACTTGAGTACTGTATTTGAAAGATGATCCTAGAATTACTTGAAAAGATAAACATTCATAAACCACCTTCATCTTTGGTGATATCAGATTAAGGAAGTGTTACTTTATTATAAGATGTGTATGTGTCACAATATTTTATAGTTTGCTTTTTGAAATAGAATAGTAAATGTTCAGTGTAATAAAAATGTTCAGTGGGTAATGTGTGGACTTTCCCCCCAGCATAATTGTATAATGTCATGGTTTGATAATACCTTTCTTTCTGATTTGTGCTGTACAATTCATGTGAATAAAGGGGGTCATTTTTACAGAAAGTATTTTGAAGACTTCATCAGCTTTCCTAAGAGCCTCTTTTGTAATTTAAGTCAGTCTTTTAAAAGATATACTTGGTTATCTTCTTGGAGACTTTTTTAATAACAATTTTTTCTTTTGGATGGCCCTGGAGATGGATCCCAGGACCTCTCACATGGCAAGTTGAGTTCTGTCCCTGAGCTATACCTCAGTAACCCTTGTAGACTCATCACTGGCTAGTTGCATTCTTTTTTCTCTTTTCTTGTCTTGCCTTGCCTGTGATTACAAGAGATCTCTCATCATCATATGGGGACACAAAGATTTGGACTTCACAGGGAAGAGCTATAATAGTATAAAGTGGGAAATGGTTGATTTTATGAATCATCAGTCAGTGGCTATTCTTGAATTATAATACCTGCAAGCATGTATGTGACAGGAAGAGATAGTTTTCCCTGAACTGAAAGTATAGAGTATGCTTGGGACCTTCTGGAAACTCTTCTATGGTCTGCTGATATATTTTAAGTTTTGCCTGTTGAATGGGTTTTCTTTCTTTTTTTTTTTTTTTTTTTTTTTTTTTTTTTTTTTTTTTTTTTTTTTTACAGATTTGGTATAGGTTAAAAAGGGTCTCAGTATGTAGATCAGACTCATGACCCTCCTATATTCAGCCTCCCAAGCACTGGGATTATAGGCATGCACCACCACACCCAGTCTCAGTTGCTATCTCAGAGCACCCTGGGTGTGGGGATCAAATCCTGGCCACTGTTGAATGAGTTTTTTAATCCCTTTAGGTTTATGGTATTTCTGGCATATATGGATTAAGGCAAGATTGCTCTTACTTTTTCTTCATCATCCTTGAGATTTTCTCAGGTGTTTATTTTTTCATACAACATTTTCTTCATGGGAAAATGGACTTTAAATTTTTAAATTCTATATTTTGTATGTATCTTTTAATTGTAATTTTTCAGGAAAAGTTCTTGATCAGAAGAAATAAATGAGGCTAGAATATCAGACAGGGATAATGTTTGTGGAAGAAAATAAATGGTTGTCTTATGATAGCTCTCAGATTTTTTTCTTTACTGTGAAGCAGTAACAGTAATGCTTTTATGAATGTTCTTTTTGGAATGGATTTATTTAGTAAAAATATGATACTTTCCTCCATTAAGTATTGCTGAATATAAATTACCAACATAAAATTACATTACTCATAAAGATTTCATACATAGTGTTCCATCTGAGTCTAGCCTGGGTAGCCTCTGAGAGGAGGCAAGTCTGGTACAACTTTCCCATGTAGGAATTCTTGGTGTTGTCTGACTGTCACCCAAGCCATATCTCTGCACCTTCGTGGGTACCATTCTCAGAGTCCCCCCATGGTAAAGATTTTTCTTTTTATGAATGAAAAGGAATAGTGGCCAGCCACCTCCATGAGTTTTCTTAAAATAACATTAGTAGCAGACGTTTGACAGAGAGCCAAAAGCTTGTTGTGTAGTGTTCAGATTTCTTTCTGTCAGACACTTGATGTTCTGAGGTAGATTTGACTCTGAGGACCCGAAGATCTCCCCTGCTCATTGCCTCCATGTTTGTCCTTTGCCATTGAATATGACTTTCACAGTGTACAAATAGTCATCTGTCATGGATCTTGTAGAGGATTTCTGGAGAACATATAAGGGAACTAAATCAGACCCACATGTATAATATCACGTTGTCTCCCTTGTGTAAGAACCTGTAAGAGTAAATAAGATCCAAAAGGTACACAGTGAGAGGGAAAGGGGCTGTTCAAAGGGAAGGAGCAACTGGGACGAGGGAAAGAAGAAAGGGAAAAAGGAAAGGAAGAAGACACAAATATGTACGTACACAGGATAGCGAGGATAATTGTACTGCTGATTTCTGCTGGTCTATTGAAAGGAGCAGTTAATGCTTAATTTTTTTTCTCCTTTATAATTTTTTATAGTTTTTTTGACCATTTTTCCATCTGATAATCTAGACAACTAATTTGAAGACAATAATATGCAATATAACAATCACTGTTGATTGTTATATCTGTATTGTTTTTAATGTGTATGTGGGTTTCTTTTCCACTGTTTTTGTGTTTTGTTTTAAAAAAATATATGAGGCCACCAAGACCCTTCCCTTTTGCTGATTTTGTACTCTGTGTGTATGTGTGTGGTGGGACCATCTATCTGTGCCAGCTTTCCAATGTGGAAGAAAATGAGCACTGTGAGTTACTTGGACTGGTTGTGCGTATGAGATTTGGTGAATTTTGTAGCAGTTGCTGCTCATAAATATTTATATTTTATATCAGGGTATATGTTACACAAAGTTATTAAATTTAAAATTTTATCTGGTCAAAGTTTGTGGAAGAGTCCCCCTCAGAGTTGGAGTGTCAGACCAGTGATTGCTAGAGTAAAGGCAGGGGGAAAGGAGAGCTTTTGTTTTTGAGAGAAAGCTGACTAGACTGATTCTAAAAGATAAGAAGAAGCAAGCAAGCAAGCCTTTGATCCCACTGGTGTAGAAATATTTGTTCTGTATACTACAGATACGGAGTAATGGCGGCTTATTAGTGTTGTGTTCTAACAGCTTGCTATAGGTATGGTGGTGAGGTACTATAGTTAATTTTTACATCTGGCTGTATAAAATACCTCAACATGTCTGTTGATTATTTTCTTACCTTTATGGGGAATGGGTGGTGGTTAATAGCTTAAAGACTCTTAACTGAAAATAAAAGCTGTCGTATTTCTTGCTGCTGTCTAGTACCTTACATTTGCAAGAGTTAAGTTCCATAGCATCTGAGTGCAGAAGCTAAACGCTGCCTTTCTTTTACATAGGTTTCCATTTGAGCGGCACAGTGACAGAACCTGCAATACAATCGGAGCCAGAAGCTCTTTGCAACGTGGCCATCAGCTTTGATCGTTGCAAGATTACCTCAGTGACCTGCAGCTGTGGAAACAAGGACATATTTTATTGTGCTCATGTTGTGGCACTGTCTTTATACCGCATCCGCAAGCCAGACCAGGTCAAACTTCATCTTCCCATTTCAGAGACTCTCTTTCAAATGAATAGAGACCAACTACAAAAGTTTGTACAGTACTTGATCACAGTGCACCACACGGAAGTTTTGCCAACCGCTCAAAAATTAGCAGATGAAATTCTGTCCCAGAATTCAGAAATCAACCAAGTTCATGGTGAGTATAGACATTGACTCTAGAAATACTTCTAGATTCGGTTTCATTTATAAACTCAGTTTTGCATTAACTGATCAATGTGAAGTAGGTCAGCAGCATAGTTCTTTGATACTGGAGAGAAATTTTCCAATTTAGTTTTGTATCCTAAAACATTTCTTTTGGAAGTATTTCAAGTCAGGTGGCAGGGCTTTTGTGCCCAGAGCAATCTCATTTGTTAAAAGCATGATTCTTTATATTTATTTATGTTTATATTAGGTATTAGTTATGGAAAACATTTATTAAGTCATTTCTCTCAACTATTGCAGTAAACTAAGATTGTACATGTTCAGAATCTTTTCTCCCTTTTTTTTTTTTTTTTTAGTAAAATTGATTTTCCAATGCAGGAAAATTTCTGAAAGGGAGCTTCAGGTTATAATTTTAGAAAAATACTAGTGTATTTAGAATGTTTAATATATAAGTAGTTTTTTTTTTGTCTGATCATACAAAGTTCTTTTATATCTTTATGCATTAAACATGTTATTTATAAACACATTTATCAAGGGTTTATTTTGTGCATTGTAGATACATTAAAATATGTAAATTTTCAGAAATATATTCATTAGTATACTGATGTAGGAGAAATAATATTGTCAAAATACAGCATTTACGAGGATTTGGACGGGGAGGGTGGGGCAAAAGGAGTGGGGGGTTGAAGGTGATCTGGGTGTGTTAGGCGTGTGCACAGATCTGATGCGAAACCTGTTCATTTTTATAGCCTGTAAAAAAGAATGAAAAAAGGCATTTGAGAAAAAGTATTTTAACAATATGGTAAAGAAACATTGTCATCTTGCCAAGGAAATTCAGGGTCCTGATGTTACATTTCTTTCTTTTTTTTTAAAGGAAGGCAAGGTTTATTTGGCTCACAGTTTATAGAGGTTTCAGTCCATACTTGGCTGGCTCGGAGACAGAGTACCACATGGAAAAGGGCAGCAGTTCATGGTGATACATTTCTTTAGTGATACTGAGTTGAAATACAGGACAGGTCACTCACTTCACCTTGTTTATTCCTTTAATTTTTAATTTTTTTCTGAAATCATTACTTGAGAGAGAAAATAAGTATTTGAGATTATTTAAGGTATTTGAAGTTCTATGATGTCAGTTGCAGCTAGTGCAGAAAACATTGGTGAGCACACTGAATGAACTCAGCACTGGAGAGTGCCCCTTCCAAGTCCCAGCCCCTTGTTTGCCACCCCCCCCCCCAACTGTGCTGATTTTTATGGTAGTAATTTGGCTGGCAGCGTTGTCTTGTTTGCTTTTTGCAGGATTCAGGAGTGAGCCCAGGGCCTTAGGTGCATCCTTCACCCTTTTAAGTCCTCCCCTCCACACTGAAGGATCTTTTTCTTTCTTTCTTTTTTTTTTTTTTGGCAGAAGTGGGGATTGAACTCCGGCCCTTGCACTTGCCAGGGAAGCGCTTATTCCACTGAGCCATCTTCCCAGCTCCTCCCTTTTATACTTTTTATTTTGAGACAGATCCTCAGTGAGTCACTAAGTTTGTCCAGCCTGAGCTCGAACTTGTGATCTTCCTGCCGCATCTTCCCAGACTGCTGGGTCCACAGGCACGTGCCACTGTGTCTGGTTGTGTTATTGGCACACTAAGCACTAGTTTAGCTTGATCTGTGAACTTCTTTCTATGAGCTTTAAACTTTGTCTGTTATATGTATGATTCCCACAGAGCTGACTCAAAGTGTTGCTTGTAGGATGGGCTCTCAGTGTTCTGTGCACTGCTAAGGTCATTGTCACTGATCTGGATCAGCTCTGTCCAGTAGAAAAACATGACCCACGTGTACACATTTAAGTGTTCTGGCATGCACAACTGAAAATGTAAAAAGGAGCATGTAAATTAATTTTAATGTTTTCTTCAGCTCATTATGTACAAAAAATGTACATTTATACATTTATACATATACATAATACATGATACATCATTCATAAAAATTTTTGAGAGTATTAATATATTTTACTTTTTCATCTTAAATCTGAAATCTTGTGTCTTTCATATTTAGGAAGAAGGATGTCATTTCTCCATTCTCCTGACAGGCCTCTGGACTTACCCTCCTCTCCCCTCCCCTCTCACTTCTTCTCCTCTTCCCTTTTCCCCTTCCCCTCCCCTTGCCTTTTCTTTCTTGTTTTTATTTTTAAACAGAGTATGTAGTTTAGGGCATCCTTAAACTTATTGGGTAGCCTAGGCTGGCCTCAGACTCATGGCCAGCCTGATTCTCCAGTGTGCTGAAATTATAGGTTTGTCACCACGCCCAACCTTTATTTGGAATAGATATTCGTGAACATTCTTTTACAAGTCCCTTGTTCCTGTGAGGTCCATAGTTTGCCTGGAAGAGAAAAGTTTGCCTGTGCAGTCAACATCTGTATGGCCCTGTTTCTTCAGTGCCCCATCTGAGGCTTAGTTTTATTCAAGTAGCCTTCAGGAGGTATAAAGCATAGAGCCTGCCAGTGTTAAGTGGTGCAAACAGCAGTGAGCACAAGTCCCTTCTACCCGCAGGAAGTGCAAGTACTGAGGACTGCTCAAGCTGGCTTCTGTTGTGTGCTGCCATTTGTCTTACATCACACTGTTTTGTGACAATTCAGACCAGCTAACAGTTAATCGCAGAACTTTCTTAGGAGCCTGTTGGTGGCTTATTAAATTGCTTAGCAAGGGGGCTGGGGAAATAGCTCAGTCAAATAAACGCCTGCCTGGCAAGTGTAGGGTCCTGAGTTCAATCCCTGGTGTCAATAAAACTAAATAAATTGCTTAGCAAAAAATTAGGATGCACCATTTCTTCAGACTTCCATTCACATTCTCTTTTTTGATTGTTTAAATAATCTCTTAAGCCTTTGTTTTCTGAGTTTTAATTTTAAACCAAAAGTCCACAGCAGTGATTAGATGTTTATGTCTTTCCTCGCTTGTTTTGAGGATAGCAGCCCCCAAAGTTGCTTATCTAAAGTTGTGCAGGCCCATTTCCATGTTGAAATAGTGGCACTAGTGAAAGAGTATAAATTAAGGCTGCTTGTGAGAATGTGTTCCCACCACATTATTTCTTTCAGTTACAAAAAATGGAAGGAAATGTGTGTAAGGGAATATCCAGGACAGAAGCAGGTTAGCTTTAGCCCCAGTGAGATTTTCAAGTAAGTATTTTGTATGAGGTCAGCTTCATGAGAGTGGTGGCCATGAGCCGTTTATGGGCATGAGCCAGGTGGGTGCACAGATGCCTGCCCACCTTCCCTTCTCATGTGACAAGTGCCAAACAGGGCGAGATGGAGGGTCTGACTTTAGCTGTTGGACTGGTGACTTCCTAGGGGAGTGCACCCAGCAACCTTATTTTGCAGGTATTTGACAACATGGCCCCAGGTGCCTGCAAACATCCACCCACAACAACAGTCTCTTGTTTGAAATCTCTTTCTCAAATAGTACTTTCTTAAATGGCTTTGTGGGTGCATTTTTATTCTGAAAAAAATATTTTGAACGTGTATATTGAGAAGATTTAATTTTTCTCTCAGGAAAAATATCACTTTTACTTTGCTAGATAGTAGAGTCAAGATATGATTTAGACTTGGTTGGTTGAGTTGTTTTTATGAAGACAACAGTTAGCGTATCCAAATCCTTTCTGGGAAAAAAAGGCATACATAGTACAATTTACAAGTAAATAGAATGTTAATAATAGTGCGTTTTTTCTTTGTGAACTTACCCTGATACTTAATATTTTTTCCTTGTTGTAAACTATTTTTGAAGACCCTTACTCTGAAGAGTTGAAGGGTTTCTCATTAGTTTTGTGCCCGATCACAAACTAGGTTTATGATTTATAAACTATAAAAATGTATTGTTGCCGTAGTTTGTGTGTAGTAATTCCCCAATAGGTGCAGGTTCAGTGAAGGTAATTGGAATATTGCTTTAATCATTGTGATAGTTCAGTCCTTGTCAATAGACCTTTTTATGTTTTGTGATATTTTCATAAAATTCCCATGTAATTTTAATTATATTGTAAAATTAACCACTGTATACTAACCATGGCTGTAAGATAGTTAATGGTCCACCAAAGAAATTGCCAGTAGTAGTTCAGTATTTTTTGTGTAAAATTGTTTGCTGTTGCCTTTGTAGTCAAGTAAAATCTTCTAACTTCTCCATTCTTACAGTTGATTCATTCAATACAGCAACCACTGTTGAATTCTTATTACTTTGTTCAATGACATTTTATATAAATTTCTAATACCTTTTTTTTTTGTGGAACCAGGGATTGAGCTCAGGCCCTTGCACTTGACAGGCAAGCACTTATTCTACTGAGGTATCTAACAGGCCCCTGTGTTCTTTAAAAATAAAAAAAAGTTGAATTGGTTGCTAAACACTTTATTTAGGAGTTCACTGATTTCTAAGCACTAACTTCACTTTCGTAGTTATTTCCATTCAGGCTTTTCTGGCTCTTCATAGTTTCAATTACAGGAGATACTTTATAGATTGCTTAATTGTGTTATAGGGCCAGATTATTACACTTTAAGTCTGAAGACACAGCAGCCAGTGTTTTTTGATATGTATTAGACTTGTGTGACCTTGGGTGGGACCCAATTTTTCTTACATTTAAAATGCTCCCAATCTTCTGTAACACTATTGGAAAATTTAAAAAATTATACAGTATAGATGTGTACAACAATAATGAATAGCCAAGCTGACCTCATTGGTGTACACATACCACAGTTAAGAGAGCAGAAGCCAGTGGAGGAGTGGACGATTAAAACCTGAGGTAGAGGTCAGCTTCTTTCCCTAGAATTCTGGAACACACTTTTTCCTCTTGTCTCTTTGCTTTTGCTACCAACAGAGACAGGTCTGACATCCTGTCTCTGTTGGTAGTGCATTTCTGGAGACAGAAGGGGAACCTTGCTCCATACACCGAAAGCACCTCTCTGTGTGTTGTTCTCCTATTTCATCTGGACCAAGATTCTTACAAATCCAAGCCTATGCATCCCTTTGTGCCTGCCTGCCAGATCTTTGGGTCCCAGTTACCTGTCTTTCTGCTCAGGCCCTCCTAGATACCAGCAACCAAACAAACAGATCTATTCAGTGGTCCTTTCACAGAATAGCTCCTAATTTTCATCGAGGGAGGCAGCTACTATGTCCTGTGTTATGGTAGCTTTCCTAAGCATAATACTTATGACGCAATAAGCACTTGTATTTGTTAAAAACGAAGTAATACTATTTCCTTTTTTTTTTTTTTAAGTGCAGGATCTATAGGGTCTCATGACACAGGTCCAACTTGTAGTGATCCTCTTATTTTCAGCTTCCTAAGCGCTGGGATTATAGGTGTGCACCACCATGCCTAGTCTCCTTCACTGTCTCAGCATGCCCTGGGGGTGGGGCTGGCAGTGCAAGCCAGGGAATTGAACCTCTGACCCCTGCATCTGCCTAAGCAGGCTCTTTAATTCACTGAGCTATCTAGATGGCCCTTACTGTTTTCTTTTACTGTCTTGTTTAGTGGCAACTTGGAGGCTTACCTTTAAGGACACAGCCCCCCCCCCCCCCCCATACACACACATTCTAGGTCTGTGAGTGGCAGTTGGCATTGTGCGACACAGGCCTCATGTCACCCCTCTACATCGGTTCCCAGTAGATAGTCCCGTTCATGATAATTGAGCCTGCATTAGCAACCAGTTTTCCAAGTATCCTGGGGAGATAATGTGATTATTACTAGAATATCCTTTTTATTGTAGAGCAGTCTGATGTGACAGTTGGTGAAACAAAGGTGTGATCTACCAGTGGTCAGTATAATTAGCAAATTCATTCTGTAGGAGAGAATTAATGTTGTTCTAACTATGTTGGCTGAAAGTGCAATAATAGAAAAGTTAAAAGAAAATGGCAAGAAAAAGAATTTATATTGGAAGAATTGATTGTAGGATAGAAATATTAAAATATAAATGAAGTAAGTCCTCCTCGACTCTCTGCTCTCCAGCTCCCTGCTTCCACAGTGCTCTTACTTGATTTGAGACTTTTTTTTTCATGCGTACAGATACACAGACATGCGAGCACATGTGTAATTTTTAAGTGAGTGCAATTCAAAAACAGTTCACAGTTGCAGTTTGCTTTTTTTCTCCAAATGTATCATGCATACATTTAGTAGATCTGTTACTATTTTTTTTTGTTTGTTTGTTTGTTTGTTTCTTTTTTGGCAGTGCTGGGGATTGAACTAGGGACCTTTTGCTTGCCAGGCAGGTGCTTATGCCACTGAGCTATATCCCCAGCCCCTCTTTACTGTTTTGAATATTGTGTAGTATTCCATAGCATGGAACTTTGTAACCACTAAGCTGCTGAATAACCTGGATGAAGTTATTTTCCTTTTGTTCCCTACTCCGTCCATACAGTGCGGTTGTATCTTTCTACCCTTGTGTCTATGTGTGGGAATTTGTGCAGATTTTATGAATAATCTTAGTAGTAGGAATGTTAGAACAAATAGTATGTGCATTTTGGATTTTATAGTTACTGCCAAAATTTCCCTCTAGAAATGAGGGAGATTAAGTTATAATTAAAGCTTGATATTTTTATAATATGGTTTAAATATATTTGGTAAAAAGATAATCTACAGCTAGTATATTTTTCCCTTCACGTGAAGTTTTTGTATTTTTTTTTCAGCCAGAGAAGTAGTCTTAGGCTCTTAATTTGGAGAAATCTCCCATATCCAGCCCATGAGGAATTTGCTGGGCTGCGGCAGGATCAGTTGGGTGGATCTTTGGTGCAGTATTATTCATCCTCTCTTCATCTGCAGGCCTTGCCCTCTCATGCCCTGCAGTTGTCACCATCATGCCCACCTCAGCCGTGAAGGCTTGCAGCCAGTTTCCACTTCCACCCTTCTCTCCTTTAAGCAGTGTGGGTCTCTGCATGTTGGTGTGATGAGCTGATGATTCCTACCTCCTCAGGTTAGCTTGGATCAGAGTTCTGGGCAGTTACTGGGACAGGTAGCTCCGGCTCTCGAGCCTTAAGTGTTCCTGCCTGTACAATGTAGACAATAAAGAGTGCCCCCTTCGCAGAACGAGGAGGGCTGATGGGTGGGGAGGCTGGTGAGCTGCTACTGCTCACGTCGTCTCTGTGTGGCGGTGCACATGAGTCTTCAAGGGCAGCAGTAAATGCAGCAGTTGAGAAAAACTCCAGGTTGTTGTTTTTTAAAGCACTTTGAGCACACTGTTCTTAAAGCTTGCAAATACAGTTTAAAGGCAGGTTTCTAAAAATAAGGCTCCATGAGAACTTAACATTTGAGTATTCATATTTGCTCTCTTTGGAGACAGGGTCTTGCTGTGTAGTACAGGTTGGCCTTAAGTTCACTGTGTAACCCAGGCTGGCCTTAAATTCACAGTGACCCTCCTGCCCACCCTCACCAAGTGCTGGGGCTGCAGGCGTGCACCACCATACTGGCAACTGTTCCTATCTGTATACCAAGTAATTGTTAAGGCATTTATTAAAAGAAGTACTGGAAATGACTCGCTTGGTATGTGCTCACTCTGTGTTTTTGTTTGTTTGTTTGTGTCTATTGAAATGAACATTTTTATTCTTGTTTATTGAATTATATTGATTTTTATTGAGCATAATTATATTCTGCAGTTTTTAATGAGTTTTGGAGAATGTATGCTTTTTTACTTTTTTATCCATATAAAATACATGGTTATTTCTGTACATGAATACTATTGTTGAACTCCTGGAGTCAGTTAAATGGTAACGTGATTTGGATAATAAAGGCAGAAGAGAGAAAACAACAGCAGAGGGGCCCTAGGCTCCGGCAAGTCCATTGGAGGGCCCTGCAATGTGTGCTGAGAGCCATGCAGCCTGTTCTTTTCCTCAGCCTTCAGTTGAAAGGAGAATGGTTTGGGAGAGCAGTGCAGTGCTGTCTCTTCTTCCGATGGAGCACTGCACTTGATGTGAGCTGAGGGCCATGGTTCCTCCAACTACAATGAAATTGTAAATTGAAACGAAGGTGGGCCAGTGAGATAGCTCAGTGGACTAAGCACCTGTGTAGGCAAGCGCAGGGGCTTCAATCCCTGCCACCACATGCTGTGCTAGCCCCATCCCTGGGGCATGCTGAGCCACCCACCGAGACAGTGCTGGGGAGGCTGAAAAGAGGAGGATCACTCTGATTCTGAGCTGCATAGTGAGGTCCTGCACCAAATATATATATATATATTGAAAGAAAGGCCTTTCCTAGCCACCACCTTCAAATGAGATTTTAATTCAGGGTAAAATTTAAATATTTTCTAAAGACTTTGTTTATTCAGTGCAATGTTAGTTTCTCGCAGTCTCCTAGGTTCTTTCCCCTCTTGGCTCTAAAGAAAGACTTATTTGGATCTGAATCACTGAGGTTTGCTGTCTTGCCTTTTTTTTTTTCTGAATGCCAGTGGTTGATACCAGGATTTTGTCTTCAGCTTGTAAGACAGGTGTACCAATGCCTGTGTAAGCCTCAGACTTAATGGTTTCAAGTGTTTAGGATAGGCACTAAACCTGTGGGAGACAGCATTCTTCTACTGGCCTGGCACAAGAGACAGAATGGCAGCTGCAATGTGGACATCTGAGTACCTCCTAAATAGACCATATCTGACAATTTCAACAGAAGGAACACTGTTAATACATAGTTAAAAGCATTGTTTGGACTCCAGTGTTATTGGAAGCAGTTAGGTCACCGAATAAAAATATGAAGTATATAAGGCAAACCATTTCACTTGTTCACCTCTTGAATTTGTTCTCTAGGTGTGTAAGAGCAGAGGAAGTACCCGTCTCTACATTAGAATCTCAAAGCTATAGGTGACTCGGTGTACCAAATACAGCACGGACCCATTGTGAATATATCTTCATAGCTCGTAATGTTCAAAATATCTGTGTTGTCTTGACTCTTAGCAGTGCCTGTGCCAATGGCATGAGGTTGTTTTCTCATTGAGTACATCTTAAGTGTGTTCCATTCCATACACTGGAGAGGCATTTGTGTGTATTGCCTCTGGACTCCACATACTTTATTTTTTTGGCAGAACCAGGGATTGAACTCAGGCCCTTGTGCTTGCAAGGGAAGCACTTATTCCCCTGAGCCATCTCCCTGGCCCCACACATACTTTTCAATAAGCTCCAGAAGGTGACACCATACATTCTTTCTGGATGAAGCTCGCTTCTCTCCCCTTCTTCTACTTTAATTCCCAGCAGAGACCCCAGTTCAGTAAATCTGTAGCAGCGCCTCAGGACGTGTGGCATGCTTTCAGTCTGCGAATTGCAGGGATAAAGGAGCTTTGGTGTTGGGGTAAATCAGAACTAAGAATCAAGCCTCATGTAGACAGGGAAGCCCAAGACCTAGTGGCTCTTTATGTGTGTGAGTATTCACCTATGCCTTCCTCCTGTGGTGGTGGGAGGGGGAGGGTAAGCCAGACTACTCGTCTGGGAATGGGAATGAGCCACAGTTAAACTGCTTTGCTTTTTTTCCCCCCACCAGATAATTTCACTTTCCCTGAAGGCTTGAAACTGAAGAATTAAGCTTCAGTAATAAAATACCCACAAAGCGCAATTATGCAGCTATAAATATTAAAGCATTTATAGTTATACATATAAATAAGGGTACAAACATGATAGGTTTCAAAAACATTTTAATGGGCCATTTAATTTATAGACATAGAAATTCTGACTTGGAGGAGCGATGGATATCTAATGACACATGTATAAATACATTACTTACGTTTCTCTTCCCATCTGTCCCCTTCTCAAATGCTGAGTAGTTTATCTTTGAAGTCATCAACAGGCAGAAATACGTTTTGCAAATTTTACATTTTATATGAGACTTAGACAACACTCACATGCATGTAATCAAGACATGATAAATAGGATTTCAATAATTAAACCTCAGCTTTAAAGTTTAATACATGAATTACACTTGGAGTAAGAATGTTAATATATGCACCTTAAGTTTTATTTATTCACTAGTTATTTTTATTTGCATTCTTATAATTTGGGAAGTATTTTATATTGCCTGGGTAGCATTTTAATTTTCACTTTGTTTAATTTTTTTTAATCCCTTTGTTTATAAAACCTTATTTATTTATTTTTGTATTTTAGGAAAGGGTCTACAGGGTGTTCAGGGTCTCATTGTTATATCTGACTCCAGTAATCCGCCTGTTTACAGCCTCCCAGGAACTGGGATTACAGGTGCGCGCCACCACACCCAGTCTCATTTGCCATCTCGGTATGCCCCAGGGGCAGGCTGGCAGGGCAGGCCTGGAAATTGAAACCCCCCCAACCCCCCACCCCCGGCCCTTGCACCCACTTGCAGGTGTTTTAATCCACTGAGCTATTTGGCCGGCCTTTGTAAAACTTTAAAGTTGAAGAACTTCAGTAATTTGCTAGAGGACACAGGATTTTCTAAACTGTGTCCAATTTGTGAAATCTTTGAGTTGTAGTGTAGATGAGGAACCCTGAACATGCTTTTAACTTATGTGTAAACTTTCTTGACCTGTTTGTAGTGAAATTGTATTCACAGGCCATTTTCTAGTGTCTTTCCTCTCCCTCCAGTACTTTCAAGAAATTAGTTTACCAAAAATAAAAGCTGAAATCAGAAGAAAGTGTCTAAAAACTTGAGAAAACTCAATTTATGCATTTATTCATTTGCTATCAGATATATCTCTATTTGGGCAAGAAACAGAACCTGTGCATGTAAATTAAGTGGTCCATTGAAGCAGCTTCACAATCTTACATTTCTTTTTTAAATATAATATGTTAAAACTTATTTGATTTCAAGGAAAAATGTACTGTGTAATTTAAGTCAAGAGTTATTCCTGGATCCTTCTTATCACATCTTGCTCTTAGCTTGAAAAAATTAAGCATTGAGTCTATCTTGAATTTTTGGAGCATATCTGAAGGTAGATCACTTTGCCAATTCAGATTTCTTCCAGTTTGAATTCAGCTACAGTTTAAATACTTGGCTCCTGTTATGGTAAGCTGAGCTCCTCCAGCTCTGCCATAGCAGTCAGAAGGCAAAACTCCCAGAACTCCATTGAGATGGGAGTCCCCACTGAGACGTAGCTTGGGAAGTCACATGAATTGAGGAAAATAACCACTGTGAGGACAGAGAAGATGCCTTTAACTCAGTGCACCAAGTGGAAATGGATGGTCCCAAGCCAGTTGAAATTTCCTTTAAAAGAACATATGAGGAATGTGTCACTTCCAAGCACAGCTTTCACAAGATCTTGGGAAAAACTAAAAAGTTTTGACCCTGTAGTTCATTTGTTTGGAGAGTCTCTTCCTGTACATCTATATAAAAAGTATATAGCTTTTTGCGTGCTGAGGTTATGTGTTCAGGTGTTGCTAGAATTGGGAGTGTGAGACATGGGACCCCTGAACCCCTGTGGGATATGTTTGTAGACCTAATAATTAACTCTACACAGCATGTGTCTCTGTAAAGCTTTGTATAAGAAAGAATCACACTGACAAGCATACTCTTCCTTAAATTTATCTTTGCTTGAAGGTTGACTGCCTTTGCCTCGATGACTTCAGGGCTTCAGCTTTGACTCCAGGGTTCTTTGGCAGGGAGAACTGGAGGACGGGAGTTGTCAGTGTGGCTGAGAACAAACCCTCACCCCTGGGACCTATTTTTCTTTCTGTAGAATGGGAATTATGACTTGTAGGCACCTCTAGAGATGTTGTGAGAAGAAAATGAGACAGTGTATGTAAGGATGCTTTACTGTGGTTTTTAACCTTTCTAATAAGAGTCCTGAGTCCTTTTCCTGGAGGAGAAAATAGTGACATGCCTTTCTTTCTTTTCCTTGTAAGAATTTCACTGCCCAGTCAGGCTAGGTGGTAGGCAGCAATGATGAATAGGACAGATAAAATCCTTCCCCGTAAGGAGCTTAAATATCTGCCTAGTTGCCTGGTCTACATGGAATAGCTTTTTCCTCTTGACTTCTGGAGCCGTTCTCTTCAGCTTTTCCTGCAGAGGCCACTTATTCCTATTGCCCGCCTTGTTCGTCTTACACCCCAGCCTTTAGATTTTGGTCAGCTCTCAGCTTGAAATCCTGTCCCTGCTTTTTCAGTGTCTGAAAGACATTTCAGATTCACCACATCTAAAACTTTGATGACCAAAAGCTGCCCCTCCACCCCCACACACCTAATCTTCTGCTGTGATCTCTGGCTCAGTGAGATGCCCATATTCTGCCTAGTTGTGGAATCCAAAATCCCATTTCTGTCTACACCCTGTGTAGCTCCCACATCCCATAGCCAATTCCTTGCCAAAACTTTATTTATGTCCTGTGTTCCTGTCAGATTATCCTTTTTTGTTTTTGCTATTGTTTTCAAGTTACCATCTTTCTCGTATGGGTAGACTATCAGAATAGCTCCCCAGTCTATCATCCACATTTCAGATGAAGGTCACCTTTTTAGATATTTAAATAAATTTCATATGGTTCTAAATATTTTAAAATATGAAAAAATTCAGTGAAGACTCTTCCCCCATGTAACTTGGATACACATTTTATATCCTTCCCAGATGTGTTATGTGTATGTGAAGAAATGCTAATTGTGTTCATAAATTCTTTGAACTTTATTGGGCTGGAGGTGTTACTCAGTGGCAGAGCAATTGCCTGTGCATCACTAAGTCAGCCACTACCACCGCCCCTGCCACCAATATACCCACAGAAGCCTCATTTCTATGGAAGATGTTATATTTTGTGTCTATTGTCCCTGCATAGTTTTGACTCAATAGTATATCTTGGTCACCTTTCCATTGTAGTACATGTGAATTTCTCCATTTTTATGGCTGCATAATTAGTATTTCATAGTAGGAATGTTGAAATTGATGCATATTCTGGCAGACATCTTTTATTTATTCCATTCTTCTACATTAGATAGCCTCCCGCTCATTACTCTCAGGGAAAAAGAAGCTGAGCTCTTTTTGTTGCTCCAGTAATAGCTTCTGGGGCTCCTGAGCTCATCCTCCACGCTCGAGTTACATGAACTTTTATTTTCTCCACATACCACATTTTTCTCATCATGTGCAGATCTGTCTCTTCTTTTTCCTGCATTTCTTAACTTCCAATTAGCTTCTAACCTGCATAGGGCAGCACTCAGCTCAGGGCCATTTTCTCTAAGCATGCTTACTGCAGCAGCATTCCCAAGCCACCTTGCTCTCTCCTGTGGCTTCCCAACCTTTGACCCATTCCTTTGAGTAATTTTCACTTGTTATTATACATTTATGTATGATTATTAGATCAATATCTAGCTTAGATCAATATCTAGCTATGATTATTAGATCAATATCTAGCTTAGAGCAGTGTTTTTCTAATAGTGGGTTGCAACCCTTTGTAGGTTATGGAATCAGTTTAAAAGATTGTGACAGGCTTTTTTTTCCCATTCTAAAAATGAGGCAGAATACAGAGTGACAGGCCTCTTCTTTTGTAATAGGGATATTTTGGTTTCTTCCCCATCAAACTTTTCTTCAGATTAATAACTCTAACCACGTAGGTATACAGACATATAAACATAATAGGCATGATGGGAAAATGTTTTCTTGTTGTGGTTCTCAGTAAAAAAAAAAAAGTTTGAAAGCCTGTGGATTAAACTAAATGGGCTTGAGGAGGAATTCCATGTTTCTGCGTGTACTAGTCTGTCTCCAAGTGCAGCAAAGAAGCAAGCTGGTGAGTCGGGCACTCAGTAAGTGTGCTTACTGGATGAGCGAATGAATGAACGCGCTGCTTTTCAGGAAAGGAACTTGACTGGCTTCCTCTACTGAGGCCTGGTGGATCCTGCTACTCAACAACTAACGTTAGTGATTATTTTCTCGGCCAGTTGAGTTTGGCATTAAAAAACAAAGAAAATCAATATAAAACTACCTCTATAAATGTACTTTTTAAGGGTTGATATGGGGGAGGTAAAGGGTTTTGAGGTTTAATTTGTTTCTATTTCTCACTAACACTGCCTTAAAACATAACTTTTTTTTTCTTAATAATGAAATTTCATTTTTATCTGAATATCCGGTTTTTAAAAAAATTTCTGAGGTAGTCTACACACATATGGATTATTACATAGCTGTTATCTTTTGTGTGTACTTCAGCAATAAAATATTTATGCAGTTTGGCAAGGTGATACTACAACCTGGTTTAGTACAACAGCTGCACTGCCTGTTCCCATGGGGCTTGATTTTCCTTTTTAATCTTTAGTTTTCTGCAACTAAAGACTTCTGTCAGCATGTAGACTTTACAGCAGCAGATAACAGTGAAGGCTTTGTGAATCAACATGGTAGAGAGTGAAAGAACTTTGCTGAGTTTACTTTTCTTTATTTTTTTAATGTCTCTGAAAATTTTTTCCAGTATGTCCTACACTGTAGAACTTTATCAACATCCTATATTTGTAGTAAGACATTTTGTGGCATGTGAATTCTTTTTCAAGAGTCTGTAAATTCATCTCTAAAGACAAAAGTCTGATTTTTAAAAATGGAAGTATTTTTGTTTTAGAGTAATCTGCATTTGGTATAGCAAAAGAATCTGGAAAGTCTTGGAAATAGAGTGGTTTTCCTGTTGATTTGCGATCATAAATTTGTGTGTATAATTCAAATTGAGATTGTATTTTAAATGTTTAGGTAAAATACAGAATCTGAACTGTTTTCGAGTTTGTATCAGAACCCATTGGACACACTGTCTTTATCTCACACATGTGTTACTTTTGTCTTTCCATTTCTAGGTGCTCCTGATCCAACAGCAGGTGCTAGCATAGACGATGAAAATTGCTGGCACTTAGATGAAGAGCAGGTCCAAGAACAGGTTAAACTGTTCCTCTCCCAGGGCGGGTACCATGGATCAGGGAAGCAGCTTAATTTGCTCTTCGCAAAGGTATGATATTTATTTTTAAATAAATATCCTTGACATGTATATGTACAAAGAAACTATTAAAGATTATTTTCATAAATGATAAAGCCTTTTTTACTAAAGAAAAAGTTTCAGTTGATCAACTAGTTAGAAACTTTTATATTATAATATGAGCTTTAATTTCTTCAGTGACCCTATACAAAGATATGGGGCATTTTTGTTTTGCTTAGTTCCTAATGGTCATGTGATGATAATTTGTACAATTTTAAAAATCTGCTTTGAATAATAAAACCAAAATAAGTGACTTGATAGATATTATTTGACATACCATCTTTCAGATTTTTTCTTTTACTAGTTAGTTTTCCCAGGTGGAGTATAGCTTAAAATACTCTCCTTAAAAAATGAATTAAATATTTAGTTTAATAGTGCTAGCATCTTTAAATTAACTTCAAAAGTGTGCATTTTAGAGTCATACAGACATTAAGGCTCTAATCTTACTAAGTGTATGAACCTTAGCAAATTAAAGTCAACTTCCTCAACTGTAAAATTAACTAGTAGCACCCTGCCTCCTAAAGTTGCTTTGATAGTGATGGTAGATGACGGTGGGTAGCATTCAGTTTGACCTCTCAAACTAAGAAATAGTTTGTCACACCTTTCTGTAAGCAGAATCTGTATCTTGCTTTATGCAAAATTTCTTGTACCATTGGCATTTCCAAATACTGGGTAAAATGCCTTTTTAGTAATAGTAAAACAGTATGTTTTCATTAGAGATACTGCCATCATTATGGATAATATATTAAAAATAGGAGAACAGATAGTTGTGTGCATTGATACTTTTATTAAATATTAACTAACATAATGATTAAAAGTTGTACATTTGAGTGTGATCAGAAAATAATGTATGTTTAATAAACATTTATCCCATTGGCCCTATGTAGATTTCATAATTTTCCAGGAAATGAATAAAATAACATTTAACTCTAAAACTACTTCACACGATTTGATCCTTCTTTAATAATCCACAAGCACTTCAGATTTGTGTAATTCATCAGAGTCAACAGTCTGAAAATTTATTACACTTAGGTTATAGATGTACTTGAGTTTAATTAATAGAGTTCTAGTTTATATGTGTTACAGAGTTATTCATCTCATTACTATTGTTGAGCAGTATGTTAGGAATTTCTCAGAAAAAGAAGTATCACTTCAAACCCATTTATACACTGATAATATAAAAATAATATTTAGACATATAGGAAATATAAAAATCATATGAATGTATTCTAATGTCAGTGCTAGACAACTAGAAACCATGTGAAAAGCGTATTATACTGATATGCCTTTGTTATTTTCCCCCTATATGTTAGCATACATTGTGTGTGCCAAAACTTCAGGAGTGAAGAGAGCTCTGGGCTTGGGCTCTGATTCCAGCTGTTTCCCTAACTCTTTAGAGTAGTCACTTCACTGAACCTTGACTTTGTAACTTGTGAGTGTAGATTATAATCTGATCTTACATAGTTGCTTGAAGATTGAATAATAAGCATAAGTGCAAATAAAACTCTGTAGTATGATGGACGGGAAATGCCAGCTTCCTCTGTTCCTCCCAGGGTTTACCTGTTCATGACTTTCTAGTGCTTCCACTTTGGGAATAAATTTTTTAATATTACTGAAATAACCCTTCAAGAATATAACCTCTGTGATTCATGGTCAGAATGCTTTTGAATTCTTTGAAGGCCTTTTCTAAAGCAAGTGAGTGAGTTATAAGTGGGTGCTAAGGTCAAGATCAGAGGCAAGTCTTTGATCTCCCCAGATTTAGGCAGCTTTATTGCTGATCTGTCATTTCCTCTTGTGCTTGCCTGTCACATAGGGAGGAGCCTGAAAAGTGGAACCCCTGTCTAAAGCTTAGGACCTTGCCCCAGTGATTGCTGACCATGTTCAGTTAGGATTATTTGTTGAATGTGTAGCTCTATACACTTTGGAAATGGATGGATTTAGTGTTTCCTCTAGACTCTTTTGTCTAGACTGTGGAGCACAAGAAAAAGGGTAGAACTTGAGATTCTGAGTTGGAAAGGCCAAGTTAATTTATTAAGTAATTGATTGCTTTGCTTTGTGTGTCATTTAGACAGACCAGGAGAGTTCTTGAACCTACACCCTGGACAATTTTGTGTCAGAACATTGCTATCTGAGTGAATGTGGCCCTTCAGATCCACAGGTTCTGCATTAGCAGACTGAAAATGTCACTAGGCCTACAATGATAGTTGTATCTGTATTGAACATATACAGAGTTTTCTTCTAATCACTGTCCCCCAGACTATACAGTGTAACCAGTGATGGCAGGTATTGTAAGTGCCGTGATGAAGAGAGTAAAAATTAGGGGAGGATGTGCGGAAGTTCTGTGTGACACTGTGCCATTTTACAGAAGAAACTTTGGTAGTTGCAGGTTTTGGTGTTTTCAGGGCCTTCTAAAACTCTTTCCCCATAATACTGAGGGATAACTCTGGATCAATGTAAACTCTGTGAATATAGTAAAAGTCATTGAACTGTGTAGTTTAAGTTGATGAATTGTATGGTATATGAAATCATGTCTCAAAAAAACTGTGAGACTATCATATATTCTTTTAAGAGTACCTAATCACTGTGTTGTTGCAGTGTAATTTTGACTACAAAGTGTACTTAGTTTAGAAAAGACAGATACTTTGAAGAAGGCCCAGAAAATTTGTTTACACCAGACATTTGAAACACAGTTTAATCATTTGCCTTAATCATATGTGTAAAACACAACCAAAATTGGAAAGTAAGAGAAATTTTTTCCTCATGCGGTTTCTAAACAGAATCAATGGTCATTTTTCTGCAACTTATTAAAGTTCACATTTTAACTACTTCTGTTTGCTGAAAAGAGTTGGTGTGAAGTGTGCTCTCTCACTCTCTGTCTCACACACACACAGACAAGAAAAGGTAAAAATGGTTTTTCTCTTCTATTGCTATTTTGGTTTGGGGGGGTTGGCTTTTTGTTTTTTTAAGAATTTTTCTAACAGTCTGCTTTCCCCTGAGGTGCGAGAGATGTTGAAGATGAGGGATTCCAATGGAGCCCGTATGTTGACCTTGATAACAGAGCAATTCATGGCTGACCCTCGCCTGTCACTTTGGAGGCAACAAGGCACTGCGATGACTGACAAGTACAGGCAGCTCTGGGATGAGCTGGGTAAATATGTTTCATACCAATTACCATTGAGCTGTGTGTAGAGAAAGACCAGAGTTGAATGTCTTAGAGCATGGTCACATATTCCTAAAGATGGCTTCTCTGCATGAACATGTTGCCAATATTCACTGGTTAGAGCTATAGGAAGGAAGAGGACTTGGGCTTTGCAGAAAACAGCCTTGACAAGATTTGGGGGCTCTTGTGATGGGTATCTCCCTTTAAGTATGTGGGAGGGAAGGAATTATTTTTACTTAGTTGTTTAACATTATAAAACTGTTGTTTCTCAATATTATAATCAGTTCAGCTAAAATTTGGAGTCCCTCTTCACACATACACATGCCTATTATTTCAGTTAGGTGAACTGTTGATCTTCAGAATGGAGTGCATGTTGATCCCAGGTCTAGGCTAAGAGAAGATTTTGTGATCATAACTGGAATCTGGGACTTGTAAGATTACCTGTTTTATAGATTACTAAACTGAAGTCTAGGGAGGTTAGGAAACTTAGATTTCCATTCTTCAAATAGTATGTGTTTTTAATCTTCTTTCATTTAAAATAAGGATCTTGTAAAACCCAAATCTTGATATTTTATGTGGCCCTCTTGAAATAGTGCTTTGCCCAGTCAGATTTTAAATTAGTCTATAACTGTAGTGTATAATTTCCATGGTTGTAATGATGTTTGGGGCCACAGTATGTTGTTATATAATACAAAGGTAATGCATAGTTTAAATGAATATTTTCATAGGATATGGAATGATTATTTTTCCAGCTTCATAACTCTGTAGTACATGTTGCATTGGCTAGTTGGTTTATAAAGGTAGAGAGGATAAGCAAGGGCCCTTAAAGGACCTTCAGTGTGAAAGAACTACAATGAGAAGGGACCATGTAAGGAAAAGAAGAGAGCTTTACTGCTTAGAAAACATGGAATTATAAATAACTAATTTGGAAAATGCCACCTGAATAGTTTGGTTACTAAGACCAGAACAAGTGACAGAATTTTTTATCTTCACGTTTATCCACAGTCACAGTGCATTTTACCATGTGGCTTGAAAATTATGTACCTCAATCTTTAACCCAAAGTGTGACTTCTCATTGGGTAGAGTTTCTTACCAGCTGACTCAAGTCACACCCTCCAGGGACTACTTTCTAATTGAGAACCAGGCTTTGTACAAGTTCTAGACTTCAGACTAGGAAGAACACAATTTCCATGGTTAAACTGTTAGAAGGTTTCCTGTATACTGTAATGGCAAACACAGGTCATTTGCCATTTTAATGGGACCGAAGTTCTGTGAAGAATTCCACTTTGAAGTAACAATTTTTACCATATATATCTTAATATTCATTCACCAAAAAATTAACTGAAAGTTCCTTCTAGACTACAAAGGAAAGGCTTTTGCTTCTTAATAAAATGGGGTAATTTGACTTTGTGCCCCTACACAGGGCTCACATTGCTTCAAGGCTCTGCTTTGGAATTAAATGCTGAGCACTGCCAGATGCCAGACATTGAGAAGAGGCTGAGTTTTGTCGGCAAATGGGATCTGCAAGTTAATTGGTGTTTTCTGCAGGTTTCTGGCTGTGAAATGAAATTGGAAGCCCTTTAGCCACATGGAAATACAGGACCTGAATACAAATGTCACATGTCACCATCAGGACCCACTGTGAGACAATAATGCTCCCACTCCAACACTGCACCATTACAGATCATTTAAATATGGGGATTACATTTAAACTAAAAGCCCCATTTGCCTTTTACTGCAATTTAAATGTCCTCTTAGCAAAAGCTAAGTGACAAATTAAATGAAAAAAGTGCCCACATTTTTAAAGCTGTAATGCAAAACAACCTTTTATTGCTTCTCATGTGCCATGAATGAATCATTATACTTGTCAACCCTAAACCAAGCCATAATTGGAGCAGCTACTGTTATCAAAGTGGGGCTGTTCTGTGACAGCTTAATAAAGCTGAAACTGTTAAATTAAATCTCAGACGCTTAACTCCTTAGCACCGGTAGATTCGATGGGTCCATTTCTGGCAGTGGCCAATGCACCAGAAAAATAAATAAGATTCCTGGCATAGAGGCCTTCGTCTGACGGAAGTGTGCGAGTGAGAGTATTGTAGCCAAGTAACTTGCTTCTTGGCAGAGGGACACAGAGCCATCAGATTGTCAGCTCGAAAGTTACGAAATCTTTTTCGTAGGGCCAGATAGCGCTTTCTAGCATTCTCATTATATGTGATTTATGAAAATTTCAAGTTGTTGATATTCCAAAACTCATTTCAAAAGGACACATTCATTTTAACGTTTTCTCTTTCAAATAAATATATGCAGATGCATTTGTGATAACCACTGGCCCATCTTCCCACTAATAGAGACTGATTATACTTTTTTCTAATATAAGTGCCCATGATATTCATTTGTTCTGAGCTAATTTTTGTGATTTAGTCCCTGATTTTCATAATATAGTACAAAATAGATACAGATTAATGCATGTTAAGATCTTGTTTAATACATCACATTTTCAGATGCATTTGTCTTGTATGTGAGTCAGTGTTTTCAGGTATTAATTTTACTTTCTGTACATGATGTTCATTTTCCCAAACATACAATGGTATTCTTAAGATGAATAATGTTGTGTCATAACCTGCTGTAAGAAAAAGTATACATTTCAAACTTAAGATGGAAAGCCCTGTTGTGGTAGGGTAGAGGCTATACATTTGGTGAAAACGGTAGGACATGCACCCTGCAGTTGCAGGCTTTATTCAGTGACATGCATATTTTCTGGAAGACAGATCCCAGAAATAACTCTTGGATTTCAAAGAACAGCCCAGCGCTGATTGGTGGTGAGCACACCTACTGCTAGCCCGAGCGGCTCTCTGTTCAGCACACTTAATTACTGTGGGGGATCTTTAGGGACAGATTCTAAGCTCTCATCTGTGTTGATGGGTCTCTTTCCTTAAATGTCTTCCTAGACTGTAATTTTACTTTGCTTCATAAAACTATAGGTTGTGGCTGCCAGTCTATTAAAATCTAATTAAAATGGATGTCATTAGAGGAAACAGTTAAATAAGATTTAATTACAGTTTTATCACCAGGAAAAAAAAAAACCTTCAATTTTGATTTTAAGTATTATATGGTTTTCCTCAAGTTTTAAACATTAACTTTTCCTCTGTGCTGTTATGTGCTTTGCTTTGTCGCATTTAAGTCTAAATCCCATCTCCCAGGGAGAGATGGGCTGCCGCTGCCACAGAGGTGGTGCTGCACACAGAATAGCATGCGTATCTGGGAATCCTTTTTAAATCTTCTCATTTGAGGACCTAACTCTCTGTGAGCAAAACTTGCTATAGTAAGATGTTGCTTTTTCTTTTTTGGATTTTGTTGTAAGGTTAGCCTGACCACTTGTAATGTCATAGCAGCTATCGCTTTCAGGTTAGGGTCCTGCATGGTGCACAAATTTGGGCCATGTAACAACGTTCAGTTTATTTTAAAACAGGAAAAATTACCTGCTACATGAACTCAGAATGCTATCCTGTGTATCATCGCAGACACAAGTACCAACCTTACTCTTTTTTTGTTTTTAATGGAAGCTTTATTTTAAATAATATACAAAATACCACTGGTACTGTTCATAAATTTTTAATTAATTTTTATAGGTAGAGTATATGCATGTACTAATTCAGTATTCCGTATTAAAATATGCATTTTTGAATAAAGCAGAAAACATGTGCATAAGTCACATATTCAGAATACTTTAGAAGAGTCTCTGTGCCTAGCCAAAAATAAATTCCTAAAGGCTCTGTTGTTGAGATCATTGTGAAGAAATCCCTGAGGAAGGCCACCTAACGTTTCTCAGCTAACTCCCCTTACTGCTCTGGGCCCTTTAGTTCTGTGGTAAATTCTAATGTAAGCTAACCACCTTTTTAAATGATTGGTGGTTCATGAGTGGTAAGGACTGCTTCTCTTTGAGAACTAGCAAGCATTCTGAAGTAGTTTGCCATTGAAGGAGTTAGCTCTTTGCTGGTGTAAAAGGGAAAACAGCAATTCCTAGAAGGCAGCAAGATGTCAGTATGGGCTTGGGAGCTTCGAGATAGCTGTCAGTGTAGAATGCAGCGTCATAATGAACCACGTGTCAGGGATTGCTTGCCACCTACCAGTTTGTCTTCCTCTGGGCAAGAGGAGAGTACACTGTATTTACTACTGTATACCGTTGCTGACACCGCCCTACCTTTCTTTTCAGCAGTCTTACTGTGGTCTTCACATCAGCATGTCTTAATCACTTGCTGTGTCCACAGGAGCAGATGTATTTGATAGGTGATTTTAGTGTTGGTGATGGTGCTTGTAGTGCAAAGGAAGTGCAGAGATGAAAGCGTTAGCAGGCATGAAATTACAGTGAGTTAAATTTTTGATAAAATAATTTCATTAGAAATGACATTGCCAGTTAGTACCAAGATGTGTATAGACTGAAATATATATATATATATATTTTTTTTT
>PVKA01026454.1:0-31691 GCA_004027165.1 Ctenomys sociabilis | reverse complement strand
GTTTCTGGGGATGGGGTAGAGAATAAATTTAGCTCCCACCCTTGGTTTGAGGGTCGCGATGTGCAGAGGAGATATACTGGGATCCCTCTTTCCTTGTGGCCCCCAGCAGTTCTCAGAGAAAAGGAAACCTGTCCTTTTTGAAGCTGGGGATTGGGCCAGACTGCAGGTCCCCCCCCCCCAGGCCTTCTCCTGGAGGTCAGTCCCCAAGAAAGGTGCTAAGCAGGCCTTCTTCCCCAACAGAAACAAAGCTGTTTAATTGCCTTTTAATGTGGGATGCTGTCTGCTGCTGTCAGTGCTGAATAGTGAAGGGAGGTGGCTTCTTCCCCTGAGTGAAAAGTTATTTGATCTCTTGTCAGAGGAAAAAGGAAGGGAAAAGAAAGAGAGGAGCCAGAGCCTGGCTCCAGGCCCATTTGGAGGCCATGCAGAGGGTTTTATTTCTCCTAATAACAATCATAAATAAAGGGGAACAAGCATCTCTCCTGTCTTGGCTCAAGGCCACTGCTCGTGCAGGGCCTCTTCGCCCTGCCACTTCTGCCTCCCCCGCAGCCCAGGATGAGGAAGACAGCTTGTCTGCAGGGACAAGGAAGCCACCACCTGTCTCACCTGGCCAGGTGGGAGAGATGAGCTCTACAGACCCCGTGGGCCCGGCTTCTGCCCTGTTCCCCAGCTTCATCACCCTAACCAGCTCTTCATGGTGTTCGGGCACCCGAGCTGCTGCGGGAGCCACCCGACCAGTCCTCCTGCCTCTGCTGCCCACGGTTTATTCCCAGTAGCCATCAGTGGTGTTATTGAGATAGCACGATAACTCACCCAGAGCAGCCTCTGGACCGTGGGTCTCTGCTCCCGCTACCTGGAATCTTCTTCACCCTGGTAGCTATGGTCGGGCTGCTCACCTCCTTTGCTTCCTTGACCAAATACTTTTTCCTGATGAGACCTTCCCAGGCCCCCTTTGAGCTGAAATAATCCTTTATCTCACTCACTGGCATTTCCATTGCTAGAATCTAAGCCTTGCCACCACAGAGGTTTTTCGTCTGTCGTGTCAGTGCTGTACCCCCAGAACCTAGTAAATGCATGCCCCAGAGTGCAGCCACTGGCTCCGAGCCCTGCGCACATGCACACACACATGTACATAACACAGTCCCCTGCCAAGCCCGGCTCCCTGGCCGGCCCCAGTTCAGCCAGCCCTGACCAACATGTGCCCCAGGCCCCTGTCCAGCCTCAGCGGGCTGCCCCGATATACGCCCCTCCTGCGGGCTCCACAGCAGCTGCAGAGCATCCTCGCGTCATGTCCCGTGAGGTTCTGAGGTCAGGGCAGTCTCCAACGACTTGCTTGTAGCCACCACCACCGCCACCGCCCCCCGCACACAGGGCCAGTGTGAGGTCAGAGTCACTCCCAGGCCTTGGCCAGACAGGCCCACGTTTCCCCCAGCTCTGAAGAACGGCTGAGCACTTCCCCAGCCATAGCCTGCACCTGCCCGCCTGGCCCAGTGTCAGGGAGCCAAGCAGGGGAAGTGAAGACAGCAGAGAGGAGGACCGAGAGCCACACCCGCCCCCAGCCCAGGGCCACCTGCGAGCTACCCTATATCCGGGGCACCTAGTGTGCACGCAGGCCCAGCTGTGCTGTCCTCTCCCGCTCTGCCCACCTGCCAGGAGCCTCCCAGATGCAGCAGGGCATTCTCAACTGTTCTCTCTCTATGCTTCATAAACCAGAGCTGTGGGAACTGCAGGGCCTGAGGGACCTCCTCCCACCCTCACACTGTGCAGTCCACTTCACAGCCTGTGACTTGGCTCCCAGAGTCTCCCAAGGAGCCTGGTCTCTAGCTGTGAGCTCTCTCTCTCAGGAGACACTGAAACAGCCCCCTGGAAAACCTGACATGAGAGGTGGGTATAGGGGAGACAGCCCTGGCATTCTGGTGAACATGTAAGAAGGTGCCACGAAAGGGAATGCCAGGTGGCTCCTTCTAGCTCAAAGAAGCTTGTCGTGGGATCCTAAGGCAGGATCCCCAAGTAGGGCAATTTTCAAGGACAAGCCACTATCTTGGAGAAGAGGTGATTGGTAGGCCAGTAAGTAGCCAGCGTGAAAGGACAGGTGTGTTGAAAACTGCTCGCTCCTGTAGGACACATGGCCTGTTTGCCTGTGTGCCAGTCCCAAGTGGGGCACTGTGGACATGGTGGAGTTGACAGGGCAGACAGGCTGAGCTGCTCATGTCATTAGCAGGGCCAAGAGCTGCATTGCATTTTATAGCATTGATCCTTTCGCGATCTCACTTACAGCATGGGGCAAGGGGTACTTTTGGATAATTCAGGGAAATAGAGACTCAGCATGGAGTAAGACAGTGTGTCCAGGGGTCCTTATGCATGCTTCTAAAGAACTGAGAGCCTACTTTGGCTGTTTTCCATCTCAGTCACTGTGGACTCTCTCTGGCCTCAGTTTCCCCATCTGTACAGCAAAATGAGCCTTTTCTGGCCCATGGTCTGCGTGGAGTAGATGTGTGTGGGACTGAGGACCCTGCCCACCATTTGTCAACTCCAAGGTGCTCAGAGGTCAGGCATGTTGCAAGAAGCATGGTACCTGTCTCAGTTACTTTTCTCTCATTGCTAGGACAAAATACATGACACCCACAATTGAGGGAGGAAAGGTTAGCTCAGTTTGTAGAGGTTTTAGTCCATACTCAACTGGCTCCAAGGCAGACTGGCGCGTGGCAGAAGGCAGCAGTTCATGGTGGCAGAAAGCAGAAAAACAAGAACAAAGGAAGGAATAACGGCAACAGTGGCAACAGAGCAAGTCCGTCTGCCTTTTGTTGCATCCAGGCTCTCTGCCCCAGGCCGGGTGTAGCACTCACACACATAATCCTAGCAGCATTTACACCCATAATCCCAGCAGGACTCACACCCATAATCCCAACACTGGATCACAAATTAATCACAAGCTCTAGAAGCCGCCCCATGACTGCAGAGGGCTTTGGGGGCACAGCTAGACACAAATCACAACAGTACCACAACTTTTGAGGGTCAGTCTGGCTGATCTGTGAGCTCAAGAGGTGCCCTGTTTCTTCTTGCCATCAGATATGTATTTATTTGTTCCTTTAATATTTGGGCCTCCAATGTGTAGAACCCAGAGAAGGGTCACAAGGGAGAAATTCTGTGCCCTTAGCATTCCTCAAATCCACCTGGGCCCCAGCCCTTTTCCACTGAGGCCCAGGAAGCACCCAGCAACCTCGGCTGCCTGGTTCTGCCTCTGTCCATTAGTGATTCTTCGCTGATCTCCTGTGTGTTGGGCCCTCATGTTTCTAGGGTGCTCACTGCTATTGCCTGGCTCTTTGCAGTGCCAGGGGCAGCTCGACAGGCTTTGGTTATAGGAAGTTGTGCGATCTTCACAAAAGCCAGTGAGGAAATGACTGTTCTGTCCCCACTTTAATAGACAAGGAAATAAGCACAGAAAGTAGATGGCCATGAAGCTGGCAAGTGACGGAGCTGAGATCTAAGCCCAGGAGCCTAGGGCAGGAGGGCCTTCTGCTGCGTAGCCAGATGGCACAAGGATCTCTTGCAGGTGTCTCTGCTGCTGGGGATGAGAAGGGCAAGAGGCAGGCCAGACCATGCCCAGCCAGAAGGAAAGGGGAAAGAGACCGACTCTTCAGCCCCGAGCTGGCGGGGTCATGCACCACTCACCTCATCTCCACCCCTAGGCCCACCTGGATGGTGCCAGGCAGTAGCCAACCCAATTCTGGGTTCAGGATCAAAAAGTCTGGAGAGTGGACTTCTCTTCAGCAAAAGGGATGGAGATTAAACAGCAGGAGGAGTTTCCCAGCTGTCATGACCATACACTATTAAAACAGGAAGCCGAGGGAGATGGAGGCCCTTACCGAGAAGGTTAATGCCACTGTTGCTCGGAGATGCTGGAGAGCTGAGTGGAGGAAAGGGTACAGGAAGACTCCTTCGGGGTCTGGAGGTGAGATCGTGTCACTCAGGCTGAAGACGCTGTCCCACAGGAAGTGGAGACTATCGGGTGTCCCTGTGCCGCTACCACTGTCTTCCTAAGACCCTGTCTGCCCCAGCCCTGCCATTGAACTTCATTAAATTGCATTTTCCCAGAGAAGGGCAGGCCAGTGACAGACTGAGTCAGTGCCAGCTCGCTACAACTGTCGCCCCTGGAGCCGGCGGGCATAGAGGGAGATAATTGGGAGCAGTTTGACAGCTTAATGTCTGGGGCTGGCTTCCTGGAGTAGTGTCAGTGCAGGGAGGGGCAGGATGAGGAGCCATCGAAGTGGGCCCAGGTGAACTTGGGCTGGCTTTGGGGTGGCCTGCCACTGCCCTTTCCCCCTCCGCTTCCCTAACAGCAGCTTGTTGGACAGGAAAATAAAGCACAGGAAAGGAAATTAGATATGGAGAATGAATTAGGCTTTCTTTATTAATTTGTCGGAACTAATTAACATCTCCCCAAGATTTGTCTCCTCTCCAGATGCCCCCCAGAGCAGGAGGAAGGGAAGAGTCTGTGAGGAGCCAGACTCAGCCTCTGAGTTCCCAGCCTTGGCCTGTCCTCACAGTGCTTATCCCCAAAGACAGGAGAGGTGTCACCTGAAGGAGGAGCCCCTAGAGCCTTGTTGTAAGAGCTGCAGACTGAGTGGGAACCTACAACTCATCTTGTCCACTTAGTGGGGTGCTGAGCCCCAGAAAGTCCCTGGTGCTGAGTCATGGTCACCTCACCTTTCCAATGTCACCTCCTTAGTGAAGCAGAGTTGTACAGGATCTGCGGGCTCAGAGCTGGGCAGCCTGCCTTGTGGTGGAAGCCACTCTGCACAAAGCTCTGGCTGCTGCTCTGGGGCACAGAACTTGGGAGAAATACTGGCAAGCTCTCGGATTTCCTTCACAGCATAGAGCCACATAGGTTTGATCTTAGCAATAAAAGCAAGAGGTGAATGGAGCAGTACCTGGTGTTCCCATTTTGCAGGTGACAAAACTGAGTGTCATGGTTCAGTACCTCAGTGAGGCCACATGAGGAACAGCTGTCAGGGGCAGAACCAGCACTGCAGAATGAGCAATTGCTCTGCTCAGTGGCCTGCTCCTGAGATCCCATCTTCCTGTCTCACCCCATTTCACCCTGACTCACATGCGAGTCTCCTTCACTTAACAGTCTCCTCATTTCCTGGGTGTGAGTTCTAGATCTCCCCACCCAGAAGCCGCTGTGACACCAAAAGCTCAGTCTCAAGTCCTCAACTTGGGCAAGAGGCTTGGCATGTGTCCCTCCCTCATCCACGGTCACCAGAACAGGGCCCCGCCCTGCTGTGTCAGGAAACGACAGCTCTGAGAAGCAGCTCTCCGGGCGGCCATGGGAGAGGGAACCACTGCAAATGCCGCCTCGGAGGGTTGTGAAATCCAGCCTGCTCTGCACCCTGATGAGCTGCGGTGGCACTGCGGCGTGCTGTAACCTGTGTAGGTGACATTAACCCACCAGCCACAGGCCCAGAGCTTTTGGCTATCACAGGGTAGCGTGTTGGGGGCTGGCTGCAGAGCACTGGCTTCCAGACTGGCCAAGCCGCTGGGACCCTGAACCACCAGTGGGCCCTCCCTGTGGCTGAAATCAGGAGACTGAGGCCTGGACAGAGGAAGCCTGTCGTTCTCTGGCCATTGGCAGCACCAGGGTTGGAATCGAGTTCCCCAGCTCCCAGGCTAGCCCTCTCATGAATGAGGCATCCAAGCTTGATATGTGACATTGTAGGTAAATGAACCTACCACATCAGGGGCCCTCAGCACCAAGAAGAGACTACCTCTGGACAATTGAAGGTTACACCTAGAGGTCAGCATGCAAGTCAGCATCCAGGGGCAAGGTCACCACCTCCCCACCTTCCCCTCCCCCGGGGACATGCGTACCTATTCCATGCCCTCACATCCTGGGAACAGATAGGGCTCTGCCATCTCTGCCTGGAACACAGTCCCCTGTCGGGCCTTGCTTCCACTCACAGCCCCAGCAGACCTGCAGGGCCTTTGTGCTGGTGGCTGTAATTCCTGCTTTACAGAAACAGAGACCCGGAGAGATTCCCCAGCTTCCCGTGGCCAGAGAGGCAGAGCTGGGCCTGGGAAGCAGTCGCCTCTCCAGGAACCTCACGCTGGGTTGGAACCCCTTGTGTTTGGAGTGGGGCACACCTGGACTGGATCCTGGCTCTACCGCTACCCAAGACCCTGGCAGTCCCTGAGCACTCCCAGCCGTGGTTGCTTCTGCTACCTATGGCACCTGCTTGAAAGGTGGTGCTGAGGACCTCCCCAGCCTGGTATGCAGCAGCTTGAACCACGCCTGCACCAAGGCCCATGAATCCTCCCAGGAGGTCCTGCCCCAGCCCTCTTACTTTCCTTCCATATATATGGTAACAAGGGAGTAGGCAGAGTGCTGGGAAGTGGCCCACCCCATTAGCCTGAGACTCCAGCCAGACCCAGAGACCAGGCCACATGTGCTTGTGGAGGTACCAGAGTGTAGAGTACAGCAGGCACTGGGAATGGGGCCTCTGCTCTCCAGACCCCTGGGCTGGGCATGCCAGCTGGGTGTGGCTGGCCTGAGGTGACAGGAGAGGGAGGAACTGCCCTGACTGCGTCCACAGGCTGGACATGGGCAAAGCCTTGAGGTTCCCTTGAGGACACTCGGAACTTTCTGAGACTTGGGAAACTCGGGAAAGAGATTGGAGAAACCTTTCATATGCTCTCCTTCTTTTGTCACACCTTGGGGCCTGACACATGCCGCAGCATGAGCATGGCCGGTGGTGGTGCCCACCCACATAGGACCCATTGACAGAGAGGCAGGGATACTTCTACGGCACTTTGAGGGGCTTTCTGGGGACCCCCACTTGCCAGAGCCCTTCAGGACCAGGGAGGGTGCTGATTTGGGGGGAAACAGTTGAGCTTGCTGGAAACCATTGTGCCCACATTGAGCAACTCAGAGATCAGGACAAACACTAGTGGCCCTGGCCTTGGGAGAGCACCTGAGGCCTACTTCAGGGTGCAGAGAGCACCCTGTCCCAATCACAAGGCATGGCCCCCTCTGGCTCTGTCCCTGATCTACATACCAACAGCCACTTCCTGAGCAGCTGGTCCATTGGGTTCTGCCTGTGTCTGTGCGTGATTCTGCCAAGTATTTGTAGTCATTTCAAGATAAAATATCAAGTCTGTTTTACACATGAGGAAATGAGGTTCACAGGACTGAGGCAACTTGCCAGTGAGTATAAGTGCACAGCCCCAGTTCTGTCTGCCACCCAGGATCCCTCTTATTTTTTCCTTAAGAGGCTGAAGAGCTGCCTGACTCCTGGCTGTAGTACCTGACCCAACAGGCCCAAGCTCACTACAGGACAGTGTATGCTTCCACTGAAGCAAGAGGTATTAAAGATAGACAGCAGGAAGAATCTCCCCACTAGCAAATGCTCTGGAACATTTTGGCAGAAGTTTTGATTACAGCAGTCTTGAAAGAAGGGGAGGCATTTAATTTATCACATGGGTAGAAGTTTTGGGGTATAAATTGTGCCAAAAGTAGAAGGTAGCACATGATAATGTCCCTCTCTAACCCCTGGCTAGGAAGCTTCAGAAGCCCGTAAGTCCCCAACTCTGGCTATGCACAAGCACCTGCTGCCACCTGGTCTGGAAGCTGAGCATCTTTGTCTTTGTCCAAAGGGTTTCTTCTCCCAGTCCACTCGGGAGTCCTTGCCAGCTCATGCCTGGGGCAGCACGTTGGGCAGGGCAGGGCCAGGCCTGGGCAGGTGTGGTCTCAGCTACCTGTCTTGAGTGCCAGCTGGCTCCACCATATGAGCTCCACCACTCCAAGCCCACCTGTTCTGCCCTTTCCCTATGCCTGGAAAAGAGAACCCAGACCACCAAGCCTCAGCCTGTGACACCTATCCATCCACTTTGTGGAAGTCAGTCCCACTAGTAGCAGCAAAGCTGTTGCTGTGCATGGCAGGGGACAGAATGCTAGTTGTGGTCCCCACAACATTTGACCTTAGCCAAAAGGGCTGAGAAGTGATAGGCTCTGGTCTCAACTCTCGTCTTAGAGAGGAAGTAGGGGCAGCATCAGGCTAAGAAGGAGCACACGGAAGTCAGAAGACTCACATGCAAGTCCACGTTTTACCCTCTCCTGCTATGCAACGTGGCAGATTTTTCAGCCACTGAGCCCAGTGTCCTCTGTAAAGTGGGACTACCGAGATATGCTCCAAAGAATGGATGTGGGTGTTCATCCAGTATCAGCAGAAACAGAAACTTGATGTGAGAATTAGAGGGGCAACAGGCACAAATACTGACTGCTGGTGTTTCCTTTTAGGGCAGAGGCTGCCATCAAAGGAGGGGCTGCTGAGCCTTAAAAACTCACGCACATGTCCCACTCAGTCACTTTGAAGATAAGAAGTTGGCTGTGAAGTGCAGGCCATTCTGATAGGACCAGGGCTGGCGCTGTGAGGAAGAGACACAGGGGGACAGGTGTTGTGAAAGAAAATGGATATTTTTAATTGCTTAAGCTCACATCTCATAAAAGAAAAAAATAATAATAAAGCACAAGCTCTTGCCATCCTTCACCCCCCCCCCCGTTTCCCTGCCATGAGTCAAGAACCAGTTCCCACCAGTTGTTCTGAGGTTCAAAGCGTCTCTCCGCCCTAATCCTCACCCGACTTCCCTGCCTCCCCCACCACTGTGGGCTCCAGGCCTGCCCCTGCACAGCGTGGGCACTGCCACTCCCTGGGCCCGCCACAGAAGGAGATGCACAATGGGGGTTGCCAGCGAAGCAGGTCGCAGGCCCTCTGGCCTGGTGGCCTCTCTGGGCCCTCTGTTGATGACAGCTGCTGTCAGGGTGCAGTGTGTACCTATCTCCTGGTGTCTGGCCTTAGCACCCTTCCTACACAGCCGAGGAGACAGGCCAGGTGCTGCTTCCCGCCTTCCTCACATCTAGCCTGCAGCACTGGTCTAGGACCTGCCTCAGCCTGCGCTCGTGGTGGGATCTGCAGCCAACACCTCATTGTGCCTGTGCTGCTGTCCCTGGTCCCTGGGAACCCACCCCTGCCCTGCTTCCTGCCAGCCCCAGTCTCCTGTCCTATGAGGCGGGACAAACACCTGCCCACCCTGTCCAGCCCCCTTTCTGCCCCTGCTCCCAGCCCTGACTCATCGCCTCACTTCCCACTCAAGCTGTGTCTCTCCAGGACGTGTCAGGACAGGGCGCCTGGGTTCTGGTCCTACAGGCTTGGCTGTGCCGCTCTCATGGGGGTGGGGCCGTCAAGAGCATTGGCTTTGACCTGCTTCCCCAGGCCTCCCTCTCTCCTCCACCCCACCCCAAGGGGACAGGCGGGGTTGAACTCCAGAGCACCTCCAGATTGCACCAAGAGGCCCTGCCTGGGGCTGGTGCAGCTCAAGACAGTGGGAGTCAGGGGACGGGGGCACTGCCCTTGATGCCTGATTTCTCAGCAGTGCTGTGGGGTGCACATGTCCCCTTCAAAGACCCTTAGAACAAGCCTTCCCAGGGAGCTGCTTCTGGCTGGCCGCCTTCCTCATTGCCTTGGAATCTAGAATGTAGAAGGATCTCCTAATCCACTTCCCCCTCTGGGTCTCAGTTTTAGCATCTTCTAAATGGGCAACCCTTCTTCTTGATTGTTGCAGAGTTCTGAAGTTTCAGCATAAATGAGACTGGAGGAGGAGAGTAAAGAATTTGCCCTGGCAAGCTAGCAGGGATAGCAGAGGCTAGGAGGGGGCACCCTCTTCCCACTGGAGCTGGGATTGGATGCACCCCCCCACCCCCATCCATGGCCACACAGTCTTCCTCTTAAAGGATCTTCCCTTTTTGCAAGTGATCCGGGCCTTCACCAGGGAGTCTGGTCTTCCTTTGATCAGCTAGCTTCCTAGGAAGTCTTGATTAAAAGCTCTTGGTGACCTGAGAAGTCGACAGGAACATATGTCCCCCTGTTTGCCAGAGTTTGGCTCTCGATCACAGTTTATTGAGGGAAGCAGATGCAAAGTGTTTCCAGTGCAAGCACCAGGCTGGGCGGTAGGGTTCCAGAGGTGAATATGCACCCTTCCTAGCACAGCCAAGCACTAAGCACTAGGGCTGCAGTTTGAGCTAGGAGCCAGGAGCAGGGGGCTTATAAGGACTAGATGTCACTGTGGGACCTGAGTGTTGAAGTAGGAGTTTTCCAGGAGGCTGGTGTGGAGGGTGGGGTATAGGAGGGGCTGGTGAGAGAGCTGGGAATGTAGGTAGAGACAGATTGTAGAGGTTTGATAAGTAGCTTTAGATTCACCCCAAGGCACTGGAAGACCAGCTGGGGACTTGTGTCATAAGATCTGATTTGCATTCATATCTACCTGTTAGCAGTGTGGTTTGGACAGATCAGTGTGCCTGGGCCTCAGTTTCCCAGCATGTCTGTGGCACCTGTCTGGTGAGGCTTTTGTGCAGGTGAAATGAGATTTTGTTGCCTGGCGTCACACCCCTTTGACATCCAGCATTGCTGCGTAAATGCTCACTATTTTTGGTGTTATCGGGGCCATGGCTCCAACTAGGAAAGGTAGGGGAGCCTCATTGCCAGGTGAGCTGCCGTAAGCCTAGAGCTCGTGGGCCATAGTCCAGAAAGCTGAAAGGCGAGTCACATGGCTGGAATGGAGGTGGAGCTGAGAATGCACTTGAGAGAGGAGTTGGTCGCACCCCGCGGGCATCAAGAAGGCCCTGCGAGGTAGCCAATCCCCGCTGCTCATCTCCTTCCCGCAGGGTCCCCCTCCCCATAATAACAAATGCTGTAAGTCCCCCCATAAAGCTCAAAGGGCAAAGCTTTGCCTAGTCTACCCTCCCAGTCCCCAGCCTGGCAGGCTGCTGCAGATCGGTGTAAGTCATGCAGGGAAGACTCAGGAGGTCAGGAGCCTTCACAGTCACTAAGCCAAGGAAAAAGAGGCTGAGAGAGAAGAAAGGTACATCGCGAGGGCTGGTGGTTTCCAGCCACATGCCCAGGGACTGCTCGAGCTCTTGTCTTGGCTGCCTCCTGCCTTGATGAGCTGTTTGCTTATCTCCTGACCCAGAGGCAGGGCCTTTGTAACCACAACAAGTGAACAAGCACAGAACATTTCTATGGGCTTGTGTCTAGCCTAGCGGGTGTCCTATCCAGGTGCTTTCTGTGGCCATTAGCAGGTGACCAAGTAGGGTCGCACCCCTTTTGCAGGAGGCTCCCACTTTTATGCTCCCAGATTTCCACCAACTTCATCTTTGTAACATTGGACAAGTTCATTTCCTCTGTGCCTTACTCCTTATCTGCATATGGGGAGCCAGGAGCAGCTAGCAGGTCCCTAGGTAAGGTCTGCAGACCCCCAAGGATTCTCAGCCTGCCCCCCTCCCCCTTCCCAGACCTCCTTTCCTTGGGTCTCAGCCTGACTTCTCCATCCCTTTGACTTTCCCATCTGTTTATACACAAAATTCACCCACAACATTTCAGTTTTCCAATCGAATCATTAATTACCCCAGTAATTAAATCCAATTAGCAGTTGTAGGGTCCTTTCTGAGCGAGGAGCCATTAGCCAGGATGAAAATGCATGGGAGAGAGAGAAAAAAGAAAACCTATCCTTTCCCAGCATTAAAAATGAAAGGAGGAGTCTGCACTGCAGCAGAGGGCCCCAATTAAAGCTGGGGCCCACACTCATTAAGCTAATTTGGTGTGCTATCCCAGCAGCCTCTGGAGGGAGCCCAACCAAGGAACTGGCCAACATTCCCTGGTGGTGGGTGGGGAGACATGGAAGGGCCCGCATGTACCTTCGGGACTGGGCTGCCTGAGCCTGGCTTTCTCCTGAGTACTCCCTGAGGTCTGAGGCTGCCAAGAGCTGGGAGCGAGAGGGCTGGGGTGCATGTGAGGTGGGAGAGGCAGGGGTGACTGCCTCAGGAAAGGACCCGCCTTAGGAACCACTCACCTCGCTGAGCCAGAAGCTGAGGGGGACCCTTTCCTGAGATGGTTGGGAAGATTAATTGAAAATACGTGAATGAATACCTGACTCCCTAGGACTTCTGCAATAGCCCTCTCTGGCTCCCCAAAGTGCCCAGCATACCTGTCGCCTCCTCACAGCCCTGCAGGCAGTGCTGCTAGATGTCACCTCCCAATTCCCAGGTGGAGGGACTAAGGGGCAGAAAGACAAAGACCCACAGCCAGAGTGGTGGAGACTGGACTGGGAGTCAAGGACTAGGGAGAATGGAAGTTTTATGTGTGTAGTGTTCCCAGTGCCATCCCTTTGTGGCTGGGCTGCCCAGAACCCCTGCAGAAACAGGGGAGGGTGTCTGGCTTGCCCCCTCCCCCAAGCCAAGGCTGAGAGGGAAGCTGTCCACCTGCCTGTAGGTAGGGAGTCCTTCCCAGCCCCTATCAGACTCAGGCCGGCATTGCTGGGCAGGTACGAAAGTCCATGGGCTATGATCACCCTCAGCTGTGACTGAGAGGTTCCACAGGTAATAGCCACTGCTTCCCCAGGACAGGGTGAGAGGCCATGGGACTGCTCATGAAATGGTAAAAAGGCATAGCCTCTGGAAACAAGAAGCCCAGATTAGAGTTGCCCCACTGGCTGTTTGACCTTCAGTAGGTTCCTTGCCCTCTCCGGACTCCTCATCTCTACAATGGAGACAGTAATGGTACTTAGCTCCCAGGGTTGTAAGACTGAAGTGAATTAATACAAGTAAACATTCAGATCCAGAGCTGGTACAGGTCACTGATACACACGTGCTAACTTGCCATCCTGGAAGGAGCCTGGCAAGGGGCATGACCCATGGTGCTTTTCTTTCCAGAAAAGGTGAGGAGTGCCTGAGACTGAGACCTTGGGCTGCTTCTACGAAGAGGATGATCCAACTTGGGGCAGGGAGGCGGCAGTTGAGACCCCTGCCAGGTCTAGCAAACATGGGGCCCACTCCCAACACACACACATTTGCGCGCGCACGCGCACACACACATGTTCATACACATTTGCATATGTGTCCCTGCCAAGGGCTGTTCCTGCTGTGGGCAGGGTCAGGAAGGCATGGGAATAGAAAGGGGGAGGGGAGCAGGTGGCCGCAGAAGCCGCACTGCATCCCCCAGCTGGGCGCCGTGCCCTGTGCCTACGTGCTGGCTCTCCGGGAGGCACGATGAAGAGCAGGTCCTGGCACGCTGGGCCCCTACCCAGTGACTCCTGAAACCCCGACAAGTCTGAGCTGGAAGCTGGACTGGGCGAGGCTCCTGGTAGACTCATGTTGGGCAGAGGGACGGTCGGGGGTGGGGAGGAGGATGGGAAAGACCCCCCACTCGAAACTCTGGCAGCGCAGGTGGCAGGGAGAGTGAAGAAAGTGAGGAGGACCTGAAGGAGCGGCCAGCCCTGGGGTTCTTCCGCACTCTTCAGGTCCCCTCACCTGGCGTGCCCCTGCCTGGCAGGGCAGGAAGAGGACAGGCTACTGCTGCAGCAGCAGCAGCAGCAAAGATGTGCACCTCTCAGCACTTTGCCAAGCAAAGGGTGATGACTTGGGTGCTTCTGAGAAAGAGGGCGGGGGGAATGATGACAGCCCCATGCTGGGAGCAGAGGAGACTGGGTCTCCCAGAAGACAGCCCAGAGCTGAGGAGTCATTTTCTGCAAGTGATCTCACTCTGTCCCCACCCCAACCAGGGCCTGGCGGACTGCTAGGGCCATTTCACAGTGAAAAGCTGAAGTGTAGGGAAGGTGCTAGGATCTGATCACAGGTCCTGCTGATGGGAAGCACAGTAGCTGACTGGGACAATGGGAAAGCCTGTGTTACCCCACCACGACCCTATTCAACCTCCTGGAAGTAGGGAGAAGGACAGTGTGGGAACCCCATGCGTGCCCACAGGCCTCCTGGCCCTGGAAATGCCTCCAGACACACCCACCAGCAAAGTGGGAGACCCAGCTTGGCCTGGCTCCCCAAAAGTACATATCAGAGCCCTTTGAGAACCCCATGTTGCTCACCTACCTCAAATGGATCTGGAAAGGAGAAAGAAAAGTGTGAGACACAGTACTCTAGGGGTGATACCAGGAGAGGGCTAAGTTGGGACCTAGAACTTCATAAGAGTTGAGGTTAAAGGTTTCTGCTATTACCCACGACTTTGCTACCTCATGTGGTTTTACCCAGGAAGAGGCCAGCACTCAAGTTGGGGTCATGACCTGGGTCCAGTTGCGGTCTGGATTGGCACTGACATTGAGAGCCAAGCCAGGGCTCCCATGGGGCTTCAGGGAGATGGCAGTTGCTTTGGGAGTTGACATAGGAGTGGGCGAAGGCAACTGGGGTCGCCTAGCAAAAGGCATGACTATAGGGGGCCGCTCCAGCTGAAGCAGAGGCCATTGTCTGCATTTGGAGGAGAGATTCACTCTCAAGGAACACTGGCCAGCACAGGGAACCTGCTGTGAGAGGGAGCTGAGCCAGAGCTGGCTGAGGGTTTCTGAAGCAGAGACAGAAGGACCACTAGAAGGCAGCTGTGGCCTTTGCCCCAGACCTCCTCTTAGTACCCTATGACACGGTCTTCATCCTTCCAGAGTCCTAGCAGATGCCACCAGACATGAGCCTGGATTCTGGGACCACAGGATTCTCCTCAGCCAAAGGAGCTCTGAGTAGGGGTCTTGCCTAATCCTTTCTACCCCAGCATCCCTGATACCCAGAACACCTGTCCTCCTGGCCACTTCCAGCTCTGCACTGAAATCCCTTGAGGAGCCACAGACAGAATGTGACCCAAAACTTTGCTGGTCCTGTTTCCAGCCTCATGTTCCCTGCCTCCAGACCTAGGTCTTCAGACTGCATCTGGTAGTTACTGCTGCCCTCTGCCTGAGGCCCCTGTCCAGGAGAAGGCATGGAAAGCTTTGGAGACAGCCTTAAAGTAGGAGGGGTAAAGACAGGCTGAGTGTGTAGATTGTACCCACTGAAACATCACAGGACATGGCACACTGCTCAGAACCCTCCCTGTGCTACTCATGAAGTAGGTGGAAGGGAAGAGGTTGCCTTAGGACCCTAGTCACTGATCCCCTCCCAATCCAATATTGTCACATTGCCACAGTGCCACAAAGCATCAGGCCAGAGGTGATCGCATTTCAGTGCTAAGAACTGCTGGATCTAAGGCCTTCCTGAGGGTCTGCAGTCAAAAGCCTATGCCAGTGTCATTCCAGCAGCCCTGCTCCTCATTGGACTCATTCCCCTTAGACGCAGAAGATACTGTCCTTGTAGGGACCCATCCCACACCCTACAGCCCAAGAGTCCCTCTGGCCAGAAGCCTTGCCTGTGAGAAACCCCTTCAAGGTAGGGAGCCACTCCCATGGAGGTGCTTGGGCTGTGTGCTTGGGCCAGCAATAGATGCCAGCTTGGTGTGGGACAGGCATGTGGGCCGGTGCTGTGGGGTCTGGGTGCCACAGAAAATGCATGTGTGTGTATGCACACGTGCTCATATGCACATGCACCTGTCTGTGTTTCCGAGGAGTTCAAGGCGGCAGCAAGGTTCTCCCGCATTAAAAGGAAGAGCCCAGAGAGCCAGGCCCAGGATGAGGAGCGCAAACAGAAAAACTTAATGACTTTAATATGAAAGAATTTGCCACTAATTAAGCACAAACACTCCACTAATGCAGAGAACACATGTTGTGGATTTCACTTAAGCAGGAACCAAATGAGGTGAAAATCCTTCTGAAATGATAGCAGTTTACCAGTCAAAGGAAGACACTACCTGCCCTGGTTTCTGCTTTTAGTAATGCAGCCTGGCTCCTGCCCTCCCTGTACACCCTGTCTCAGAGAGCCAGTAACACACCCTCTCTGTGGCTCACTGTCCTTCCCCATGCCACTCCATGCCACGTCCCTACCACTCCACAACCCCTGTTCTCACAGCCAGCTCCCCAGAGGGCTCTCTGTTTTCTCCACGTGTCTCCCCCAAGCCCTACTCATCACCCTCCTGTAGCAGAGCCCAGGCCCTGCAAGCAAGGAAGCTTGCTTACTCCCTTCTTGTCACCCTCATCCCTGCACATGAGGCCAATCCCTGTCAGAGTGTCCCCAGTTGTGTTTCCTACTCCCCAGCACACCCAGCTTGCCACAGCGGGCCTTGCACATCCACAAACACCACCACTTCGGCTAGACCTTCGTTTAGGCCAGTGGGGGACACATATGTGGAGGAGCTGCTCCTGATACCAAATGGGTAGAGACTAGGGATGTTGCAAAATACCTATGGTGCCCAGGGGAGCTCCCACGACAGAGAAGGACTCAGTCCAAACGACAGCAGTGCATAGTCAGTAGTGCTCCATGGGGCGCACAGCCGGGGCTTGCTCAGAATCACATGGTAGTTGCTGGAGCTGGGGTGGAAACCAACCCCCCTGAATCCTAGGCAGGTCTCTTCCCCACACTATAATAATGTAGCGTAATGTCGAGCCAAGCGCTATGCTAATAGCATGTGTGAGGTAGCGTATTTCATCTTCATATCAGGTCGAGGCGGTAGATCTGTCATTATCCTCATTTTACACAAGAGAATACGGAGGCCCAGAGAGATTAGTGGAACTTACTCAGTTTCCCAGCTAATAACCAGCAGATACAAACTCAGTTCTGTCCAAATCCAAAGCCAGTGTTCATGGGCTGATTACTTCACACACCCCGCCCTCCTCTCTTCTTTCAACTCTTATCATGGTGTTTCAACCCAGCACCATGCTCTTAGAATAGCCTTCCCCAGAGGCAGGAACCCTGAGCCCACCTGACTGCCTTCTTCTGCGTGTAACTGGACAGTGCATCAAAAGCTGGGCACCAGGATGGACCAGCTGGCTCTGCCTGGTATAAGGCTGGTCCAAAGACGTCTGCTTCCAAACACATGTTGAATGTTGGTTGGAACCCAAAGAGCTGAGACAACGCATATGTCAGTGCTGAGCTTTTAAAAGGTTCTCCCAGGGAAAACTGAGGAATTCTCCCTCTTCTTTCTCTGCAGCCCCCAGTTTCTTCCACACCCACACTCCTCTTCCAAAGAGGCTGTTGCCTACACTTCCCGAATGTGCCATTAACAATGCACGCTTGCTGAGGGAACTCCAGGCCGTGTTTGCTGTGAGACAGTGGTGTCTGCTGCTGCTGGGTGGAGAGGTTGACAGGGCTGGGCCCTGAGGGGAGCTTGCCTTAGAGCCAAGGCCTTCTGGGCCTTCAAGGCCTGGAAAGGCCAGGCCCAGAGAAGCGCTGGCCATGTAGGAGAGTGTGGAGTTGGGGAACACGCAGATAAAAACAGGGCTTGGGAGCACAGCCTTGGGACACAGCTTCCTTGCATGAGAGAAGTGTTTTTCACCCAATGGTCTGGCGTGAGGAAGAAAGAAAGACTGTTGCTAGGAACTGGAGCAGAGGAGAGAAGAAAGGAATTGGGAAGTAGCAGCTAAAAATCAAGTGGGTTATAGGGCAGAAGACGGGCACCAGAGCAGGTCAGGCTGCAGCCGGTTGGGGTGCAACTTTCTGCCCTCGGTCCAGGAAGAAATCCAGGCCCTGCAACTGGCCTTTCTGTGCCCCAGGAAGCCTCACTTTTTGTCTCTGCTTCCTGGCTAATGCATAGTCCCCAGGAAGCTGTGGGCCAACCTGAGAAATGGCTAAGCCTGACCCCGGCCTCTCAGACTTCTCTGCCAACCCCTTTGGGAGCCTCTGGTGATTCGTGTTAGCTAGGCACGAGGCAGGAAAGCATGACAGAGTGTGCCCAGGTGCTCAGGAAGGTTGAAGAGGACTTAGCTGGTCATCAGGCAGAAGGGATAGCATGACAGGGGTTTGAGACCATTGTCCAGTGTGGCAGGAGAGAGAAAATAGGGAAAGGAAGTAGCTCGGCTAGAGATGCCCAGCGTGAGGTCTGATGTCCAGAAGGGTCTTGGATTTGGTCTTGAGTACCATAAGAACCTTTGAAAGAATTCGAAGTAGAGGGACCAATGTTTTGTAAAAAAAAAAAAAAATCACTGTGGCTGGTGAGTAGATGAGACTGAGGGAGACAGAAAGCAGGGGGCAACAGACAGCATTATACTGCAGTGGACTAAAGGGATGGTTTAGGCCACCCAGGGGACAGGCTGAGGAGGCCTGAGATTCTGGGCACTAAGGCTTAAAGGGAGGGTGAGACACTGCTGGAGGTGAGAGGATGGAGGGATACACAGGTAGGGGTAGAGCTTGGGAGGAGTTTGGATTTGGGCCAGTGCAGAGGGAGAACACACGTAAATGCGAAGCTATTCAGGATCTGGTGTCTGCTGGCTTTAGCAATTGGCTATAGAACACATGTGTTCCTGCTTTGCTATGTGTGTCCTGAGTTTGCCTGATAGACCACTTAATCTAGGTGGGCTTCCTCCAGGAGCTGGCAGGCATAGACAGCCACTTGGAGACAGATTCCCTGAAGCAGATGCAGAGGTGGGTGGGCAGGGCTGGGGCAGAGAGTGCACTGGTCAAATCAGACACAAAGGACAGTGCTCCAGGGTCCTCAGATCCAGGACTTTCATTTTAAAGGATCATGGCCCTATCCAAAGCCAGACAAAAACAGTGACCAGCCAGTGAACCCCATAGACTGCCTTTCCTGAGTTTCAATGCACACCATCCTTTCTCAGAGGAAAGGTGGCCAGTATGGCATAGACTGGGAGGTCCAGGGAGGCAGAGAGGTGCTGCCTGCAAGCCTGGAAATGGAGCAGGGCAGGACCAACAGAGACTCCATAATCCCAGGGCACAGAGATGGAGTCGGTGGCTCAGGCCCCATCTCCCAAGGGCCCTAGGGCTGGGGCAACAGCAGGACTCAGGCCTGCAGGAAGACAATGCCAGTGTCCTCAACCCCATGCTCCTCAGTGGAAGAAGGCGAAGCTTAGCTCCCTAATTCATCTCTGGCCCCTAATCTGTCCTGCTAGGTTTAGAGAGAGGTGAGGCTTACCCTAGTGCCCCCACCATAGCTGCCCCCCTGGGGGCTTCCACACAATGGGGCACAGGGCTGGCTGGGGCTGTCTATAAGATCCTGGGCTCTGGCTTCTTCTCAGGGCTTTTCCCAGGCTGCCGCGCCCCCTTTTCTCCCACGCACTGTGCTCCCTCGCCCAAGGCTCCTGGGCGCCAGCCTCACAGCCCATCATTAACCAGATCCGTGTGGGGAGTTGGGGGGGGGGTGCATCAGCAAAGAGGAAAACATCGGCAGTCTCTGTGACCCCAGAGCAGGAGCAGAGGCGCCTGCGTTTGAACAGTAACAATTAGCCCGCAGGACCTTATCACCACTGCTGGCAGGGCAGGCATGGATGGGGCTCAGAGGCCCCAGGACGCCTGGAGCCATCCCAGCAGCCAGTCATAGCACCTAGGAGGCAGAGGAACAGAGATGCTGGCTAACAGCCCCGGGCCTGGGCCAGCCTGGAGTCCAGACCAACCGTCCTCAGCAAGAGCTAGCTGGGCACTGGGACCAGCATGGAGCAGCCACTACTTTTGTCTACACACTGAGCCCTCTGAGCTGGGTCCCTCTAGCCCCATTATGGGTATCAGGGGAACTTGGAGGCAGGCAGTGTAGCCTGGGCACTCAAGGCACTTCTGAACTAATGGGAAACTGAGCCTGGGGGGTAGAAATGAGACAGGACAAGTTCAAAGGGTTTGGGCAAAAGCGCCGCCCCTGTGGGTTCTTGCTGGCAGAATGATCCGGTCCAAGTGACACCAAATGGTAAAACCTGAGAGGAGAGGACCCCAAAGAAGGGGTGCTTTCCTGATCTCACCCTGTCCTCACCAGACTCTTCCAGGTGAAGCTGGCCTGGGCTTTGGAAAGTGAGGAGTGAGGCTGCCCTGGGAGTTGAGGCAGTGCTGGGAGGAGGGGGCCTTACCCTTAGGTCTCTGTGCTGACTCAGCAGAGTTTCAGCAGGGCCCCTTCCCCCCTCCCGTGAGTGAGTCATTCCCACTTACACTTAGCTTAGTTTCTCATCGGAAGTCCTGTCCCCTTCTGCCAGTTCCTGGAGGGGAGGGAGGGAGCATCCCTGGAAAGCCCTAGAAAAGGATCCTAGAGGATGTTAACTTCTTAGAGGTCTTTCCTGGGGTGTCCAGTGGCCCCACATACACACACACACACACACACACACAGAGTTGTGCACTGTTTAATGTGTTGCCCCTTCACTCCAGGGCAGGTCTGCCACTTCTGCCCACCCAACTTGGGGCACCGGGCAAGTTTCAGGAAAGAAGTATCTGGAAGGGTCAGCATGGCCAGATCAGAAGACCAGGCCTCCATGCCAGGAAGCATGAAGGCCCCTGGCATCATCTAGCTCCTTTCCCACAGCTGAGGGAAAGGAAAGAGGGTATCTCTGTCTTCTCACCCACCTGGGCCCAGCTCCAGCCCATGTGATCAGGAGAAGGGGGCCTAAGGTTAAAAAAGACAGGAAGGGTTGAGGGGAGCAGCCATGCCACACCCGACTGTGTGGGAACCTGTGGCACCCGCCCGCAGATTAGCTCCATGGCAGGCAGGGCAGGGCCTTGGGGAGCAGGTTTGTCTGCCACAACTGAGGAGCCTTTGTGTGTTGTTGCTGAGCTGGGACTTTTGCAGGTCTGTGACGTTCAGTGGGCCTAACCCGATGCCTGCCTCGCTGGCTCAGCACTTCGGGAAAGACAGATCATCCAAACTACCCAAGCTGAGCTTTCCTCGGGAAACTGAGGCACCCAAGCCCAAGTCCCGCAATCTGTATCCCAGACTGTAGGCTCTAGGGTGGTCAGGAGAATATAGGCAGTGCTGTGGCCATGGAAAAGAGTCTTCTGCTATCCTTGGGATGGACACACCTGCGGTGCTAGCCGACTGGGAGTCGGAAGCAGAAGGATTACAAGTTGGAATACAGCCTTGGCAACTTGACAGCTTATTGAGACCCTGTCTCAAAATAAAAAAACAAAAATTAAAAATGAGTTAGGGACCTAGCATAGTGCAAAGCGCCCAAGGTCAACTCCCAGGGCCAATAAAAAGAGAAAAAGCCCTCTGCTGGAGGGCACAGGCTCCCGGGAATGCCTCCACCCACTTTCTCTTCCTCTCTGGTTCTTCCTGCTCTGCACAAAGCAGCCGCCTGCAGTCCCCCACTTGGGCTCCCTCTGTCCCTGTTCCTGATGCCCAGTCATTGGACTGTAGGATGGGTGTCCACTATTGTAGTCAGTGTCTGAGTCATCCTTACAGGGCTTATGGAGGCTCAGGGACACATTCTGGGAAGGCCATCACCCCAAACAAGGCTCCTGGGGCGTTGGGTTGAGCTGGAGTGGGGTGGATGGGCACCGGTCAGGGGACTGCGATTCTGTGTCCCTGGGCAAGCGACTCAGCCCCTCTAGATTTGGCAAGCAAAGGCTTGTGTGGATACCCGAGCTCCAATGTACTGCTATCCTAGTGATCCATCCCTGTGCCCACATCCCAAGGAAAGGAAAGGGAGTGCTTGCCGTGATCAACCTATCATGCTTGGAGAACCAGCAATCTGCAACAGGATCCTCCAAGCCCTGGGCTACGAGAATCAGGAAACACATCCATGCAGCCCCAAACCAAATCTCCTCCAGCTTCTCCCACCAGGAGTGTGATGTGTTGTGGGAAAGGACCCAGACTGCACACACGCACCAGGAAGTGGAAAAGAAAGGGCGTAGATGCTCGTTATGTACTGTTGGGGGAGAAGTAGCAGTGTGTGCTGAGGAAGAAGAGATGAGAGAGAGCCACCAGGGTGTGCAAGAAGAGGGGGACTTCATAGCGGCCATATGGTGTCCAGTGCAGAGTAGATGCCCAGTAAGCATTCGCTGAAGTTCCAGGAAGAGAACTCTGCAGCTTCATAAGTGAGAGATGATGGTGACAGTGGTGACAGCAGCATTTATTGAGCACCTAACTTGTGCTAAGTGCTGTTTTCTCAGTTTGCCTTCTGTTCCTTAATCGAATTCTGTACCACTTCTATAGGCAGGTACTACCTATTAGTAGAATCCCCATTAGGCCGCTGCTCAGGGCAAAGAGAGCCACAGATGAGTTCAGTCACTCACCCAGGGTTAGCCAGCAGAGAGATGCAGGAGTGGAACTGAGGCTCACACCTTAACGCTTCCACTATGCTGCCTGAAGGCCATGGTGCTGAGGCTCCTTCAGGTTCAGGAAGCCGCCAGCATCAACTTCCTGACTATCACAGCTGGACACTTTGGTACAGTTCAGACAGGTGAGCCTCTGGGGTTCCCTCCTGCTACCACCTGAGCAGGCTTCCCTGTGTCCCAGAGCCTCCTCCCAGGCCTTCCCAGTAAGGCTTAGGGTTCTACCCCAGCTCCGTTACTCCTTTCTTCAGGAGTGAACCCCGCTCCCCTCAGAAAGCCTCCCACTCTGTGCAGTATATGAACCAGGGACCACCTCACCTCCAGCCTGCGTCCCTGGACCAAGACAGGTAACACCTGCCAGAAGCTTGGATCCCAGGTACAGAGCCTGAGGTGAGGAAGAGGAAAGCTGGTGGGGAGGGTTTCTGGCTTTGCCCATCCCCCAGCACACACCCCCATGCTCCCAGGGCCCTGCAGTGAGCTGTATCAGAGGCAGAGAGCAAAAGCGAGCACCCTGCACAGCGCTGGGACAGAGGGGGCCAGAGTGCCCACGTTGTGCACAGTGAGGGGACACCGGGAACTCTCCTTGTGCATCGCTCTGGGGTTGTTATTAGGTGAGCCACCAGGGAGAGGAAAGCAGCCTCCACTTCAACAGACTCAGGGCTAGAAGAGGGCCACTCTGCCCAGGCACCCGGGCTCTTTCCACTGCCCTCCCCACACCCCACCCTGGCTGCCATCAACAATCTCCCCTCCTGGCACTGACCTGGCCCAGCAGGGTGAGGTCACGGCTTTAAAGCAGCAAATGAATGTTAGCCCTTGTGCTAGGCCCTCTTCTCTGCCTGTCCCCACACCCATGGAGGAGTAGGAGCACATGGGGTGAGGGAGCTTGGTGGCAGTGTGCCCCTGTAGGCACCGATCCCAAAGTGGCTCACATGCCCACACCCCTTCCCCCAACTCTCACCTGTGGCCCAAGCCCTCCCAACTGGCTTTTCCAGTTCCTGGCTTTGTGTGGTGCAAGCTTCCCAATTACACCCATGGTATCCCCCCCACTGCTGAGTGGAGACATCCTGGGGGTGCAGGGAGAGCACTGGCCAGGCAGCTATCAGCAAGAACACTGGGCCGTCTGGCCCACTGACCTCACCATGGGATCCCTGGGGCAGGGCATGGACTGGGCTGGGCTGGGCCAGAAGGTAGCCCTGACACCAGGAGTCCAGCCTGCTCCTCCAGAGAGGAGGAGGAAATCTTTGGACCGGGGAAGTGACCAGCTGAGGTCCCACAGCCCCTGATCATGCAGTGTTTCTCCCATCTCCCCTCCCCCCAGACCACAGTACCTCTGTCTGAGAGATGTCAGGTGTGGTATTGGCTGGGAAACACCTGCAGACTGGCCACGGGGCCAGCTGGGGGTAGGGGGACACTTTGGGCCTTGATGGGCTGTGTGAATATGAATGGGCACCAGGGAATCTCTCAGCATGACAAGGGCCTGGTGTGGCATGGCCACAGACATATTTCTTCAGTATGCATTTCTTAAGTACCTACTGCATGCAAGGCACCATGGATTCCACAGTCACCTGTACCCTCTGGAGGGGGGAGTGGTGAACAATGTATGTAAAGACCTCCAGCCTTTGAGCCCTCAGGAGAACCCACCTTGCCCCTGCATCTCTATTTTGTAGTGCAGTATTTCCCTCTTGGACCCGAGGCTTCCTTAGGGTGCGCCTCCTGGTAGCTCAGCACAGATCCTGGCATTGATGCCACTTAATAAACTGACCAAGTAAAGTAAAGGACATGCAGCACACAAATATGTGGCAGGGTCATAGCTAGAGGGGACCAGCACACTGGAAGGGGGCGGAGCCTAGGGCCGGGGCTGGTTACCCTGTATCACAGGAGTGGAGCCATGTTCAGGGGTAAGAAAGTACACAAAGAAGACATTCCAGATGGGGTGAAATTAGTGGGAGGGTGTGTGTGTAGGTATTCCTGTGTCCTCTGCTGCCGATCACTCCCTTGTAAACCTGTCCTCTCTTGGCTTCTGCTCCTGTTTGTCTGGCAAGAAATATCTCCCTGTATCTACTGTATCTGCTATATGCCAGATACAGCTATATGCTGGGCACTAGGAACATAAGATGGAAAAGACAGACCTTCCCTGGAGGAGCTCATGGCAGGTGGAGAGGTCAGATGTATAAATAGTCAAGGTAGAAAGCTGTACCTCAGGTGGCCAGTTTCCTCCTGCTAGGAGACCCAAGGAAGTTTCCAGAGGAGTCAACCTTGGCAGGCTTGCCAAAGGTGAAGGGAACAGGCCTTATCATTGAGGAAAGTACGTGGTTCAGAGCTCAGAACTGTTGGACGGGCAATTGCTCCTCCTTGGGGCCAGACTGAGCTGCTCACAGACACAACAGAGTGCCGATAATAGATGCTCAACAAACAGTGCTTGTGTAAATGGGAGGAAGGAGGGAAGGACATGGGGAACCGCATCTCACTTTCAAGGACAGGTCTAGGTTGACTTGTTTGGAATGCCTACTTCACGGAGCAGTGTAGACAAAAGGCAGGAGGTAAGACCATCAAAAGCTAGCAAAGACATTCAGACTCACTGGTAAGGCAACAGGAGCCAGAGAGACGGGCAGCTCCGAGGCCTCTGGCTGGGTGACACTGTGCGCCAGAGCACCCCAGGCAACGCACAGCCAGCTGTGAAGGAGGAGGCTGCAGGGGCAGCCACAATGGTGGCAGCACGAGCCCCCACGCTTGCTCCTGTTCCCTGGCATGTGCTCATGCATCATATGACTGGATTCTCCTGGCAACCCCATGAGGCAGAAAGGACTGGATTATCCACCCCATTTGTCAGATGAGGGAAGCAGGGCCCCGGAAGGTAAAGCAACCTGTGGGGCCTGGCTGGGGCTTCACTTGAAAATCAAAAGTGAGAGAGCAGACATATATTTACTGACATGAAGCAACGCTCATAATCTATCAGTAAGCAAAAGCCGGCATGTGGAACCACCTGTGGTCTGATTCTGCTTTGGGAGCTATATCAGTGGCTCTGTGGATCTGCAGAGAAAGGGTAAAGAAGACGGGTCCTGTAAGATTGTTAGTGATGTTTCTGAACAATGAGATGATGAGATATCTTGTTCTCCTCAGTATAGCCCAGAGTGTTTCTATAGCAAGTAATTACTAGTTTTATAATTAAAAATTTAAAAATTCATGGCTGCTCTGAAAAATCAAAACAAGACGAGCACACAGGGAGCGCAGTGGGGGCGGGCAGGTGCTCCCAGTGCTGACTGCCTCCTGCCATCTCTCGCCCAGGTGCCCGTGCACAGGTGGTGCAGGTGAATGACTCCATGTACGGCTTCATTGGCACAGACGTGGTGCTGCACTGCAGCTTCGCCAACCCGATGCCCAGTGTGAAGATCACACAGGTCACGTGGCAGAAGGCCACCAACGGCTCCAAGCAGAACGTGGCCATCTACAACCCCGCCATGGGCGTCTCAGTGCTCGCTCCCTACCGCGAGCGTGTGCAGTTCCTGAGGCCCTCCTTTACTGATGGCACCATCCGGCTCTCCCGCCTGGAGCTGGAGGATGAGGGCGTCTACATCTGCGAGTTTGCCACCTTCCCTACGGGCAACCGTGAGAGCCAGCTCAATCTCACTGTGATGGGTAAGCTGGCCCAGCCCTCCCTACTGTCCAGAGGCCTGTGACCTGGGTCTGGCCATCCTGGGTATGTTCCTCCATGGCTTCAGATAGCACTGTCCCACTTCCAGTTAGGCTGCCCCACAAGTCACTAGGGCTTGGGACCAGGGCCTTTATTCCAAAGTGGAAGCTCAGCATTCAGGCTGGCTCCCCACAGTGGGGCACTTTGTGGTGGCCAGGAAGCAGGCAGAGCCTCAGACACCATGGTAAGGAAAGGAATTGCTTGGCTTGACTTTCTAAGACCAAGAAAGCTTGAGTTTGACAGACAGGAATGCAATAGTTGGGCAGGGAAGGAATACAGATCTTCCCCTCAGAAGTTCCAGGAAAGGTTTTGAGGAAGCATAGCTGAGAGGTGTGGTGACCCAGGTGGCCCAAAATCCAGGCCTGGCAGTGCACGTACAGCTTAAGAAAGCAATAAGTCTGATCCCATGGTGTCCTCTGGTTCCCCACAGCCAAGCCCACCAACTGGATAGAAGGTACCCAGGCTGTGCTTCAGGCCAAGAAGGGACAGGATGACAAGGTCCTGGTGGCCACCTGCACATCGGCCAATGGGAAGCCTCCCAGTGTGGTGTCCTGGGAAACGAGGCTAAAAGGTGAAGCTGAGTACCAGGAGATCCGGAACCCCAATGGCACAGTGACAGTCATCAGCCGTTACCGCCTAGTACCCAGCCGGGAAGCCCACCAGCAGACCCTGGCCTGCATCGTCAACTACCACATGGACCGCTTCAAGGACAGCCTCACCCTCAATGTGCAGTGTGAGCCAGGGCTGGGTGCCAGGGGTTGCCTTCCCATTGCAGCTTGTGACCTTTGTATCCTTCTCTCCTCCTTCCTCCTTTATGTATCTTCCTGGGGTGCTGTGTTGCCTCTGCCCTTTGTCCTCTCCCTCCTGGTCCCCTTGCATCTCTGCTCTGAGGGCTGATGCCACCATCTCTGTCCTTCTTCCAGCTGTGCCTAGGTCACTGCTCCTTCCATGCCTTCACTGTCCAAGGCTTCCTCCCCCTAAGTCTTGCTCTCCTACTCTCCCTGTTCAAACATCATCCCTTGCCCCACAGATGAGCCTGAGGTGACCATTGAGGGGTTTGATGGCAACTGGTTCCTGCTGCGGACAGATGTGAAGCTCACATGCAAAGCTGATGCTAACCCTCCGGCCACCGAATATCACTGGACTACGTAAGTGGATTGTCCCCCTATGCTAGGCTGGTGAGCTGCCTGGGAGAGTACCTCACTGGATTGTGAGGCACCCAACCCCCACCTTCAGGAGCCTCAGACAGTAAAGAAATTAGAGTCTGGGCTCAGGTTTCTCGGGGACAAGTGGGGAACCATACAACACCCCCACTTGCCCACACATAGATGTTTACCTCTGTATTAGAGAGCCAGGGTCAGTAGGACAAAATAGTCTGCTAGAGGAGGCTTCACCCATGCTCTGCCTCCCTTAGTCTCACTAATAGAGAAGTGTTTCATTTTTCTTTGGTGACTCAGAGTGAGTCACTCCCAGCCCCAGTATTTATTTTTATCAAGGTATCCCTAGAGAAACTGGCACTCAGGAGTGCCCCACATCATTCTTTTTCCTACACCTTCTCTCCAACATCCCCAGATTCTCAGGGTGTGGGCAGCGGTCAGCCCAGAATGTCTGTGCCATGGACTATCCACCCTACACCCATTACCCCATTCTTAGTTTTGCAGTGTTGAGCCTGCCTGGCTCTCAGAAAGCTGTGTCTGCCTCCAGCCAGCTCCGATGGCCTATGCCAACATTTTGCCAGAAAGAGCTAGACAGAACACAGACACAGGGACACAGGGGCAGTTACAAAAGCAGACATGGGTGGCCAGGAGACAGCAGCCCCGAGAGAGTCCGTGCCCTCACAGGGGAGAGCACTCTGTGCGCCCTGCCTGCTGCCCTCCACTTCTGGGAACAGAAAGCCCTCCTGGAGATGTGAGTGAGCAGAGCCAGCTTGCAGACCAAAGCTGCTGGGCCAGCTAGACAGCAGCTTTGTGGCAATAGGGATCAAGAGGAAGGAAGTCCCCTATCCTTGGCGAACTCTGCAGGTGCTCCCACACACCCCATGAGAAAGCCCTGTGGCATGCCCAGCAAGCACACAGGATTGGAAGAACACAGAAATTCCTATCTCCTATCAGAATATCTTCCTAGGATACAGTTGTATAGATCCTTGCCCAGGTAGCTCTGCTTCAGGAGGTCTGGGGACAGGATTCAGATATCTATCATTAACCGGATGCCTAGAGACTGAAGACATAATCAGGAACCAGGAACAGTAGAAAGAGCACCCCCAGAGAGTGTACTTGAGCCAGGGTCCAGAGAGAGATCTGGCTAAAGCTTCTGATCTACTATGTCCTAGCTGTATTTCTTTGACCGTGGACCTCAGATTTCATCTGTGAAGTGGGATTAGTATCCATATCCTCAGCATACATGTTAGTTTTAGGAAAGTCAAATATGAAATGCTGAATTAATGTAATAAGAGATTTTTTAAATGTATGTTTTCAATGTATTTAGTACAGGATCTCACTACACAGCTCGGACTCATAGTGATCCTACCATTTTCAGCCCCAGCACTGGGATTACAGGTGTGAGCCACCACATGTGGACTCACTTGCCAGCTCAGCACACCCAGTGGCAGGGCCAGTGTGGCCTGCGGTACCAGGGATCAAACCGCAGTCTCTGCACTTGCTTAAGCAGGCACTTAGTCCACTAAGCTATCTTGCCAGCCTACACAAGAGATTATCGTTGCTGCTATTTTTCTTCCCTCCAAGGCAGACTACCACAGCCACTTAGCAAAAAGGCCAGTGGGCTTGGAGACAGATGTGTGACCCAGCAGCAGCTCCTGGGGTGGAAATTCAGGACCTTACGCCGCATCTCCCAATCCCTACAGGCTGAATGGTTCTCTTCCCAAGGGTGTGGAGCCCCAGAACAGGACCCTCTTCTTCAGGGGACCTATCACCTACAGCCTGGCAGGGACCTATGTCTGTGAGGCCACCAATGCCATTGGCACACGCTCGGGCCAGGTGGAAGTCAACATCACAGGTAGGTAGCTGCAGCACCACCCCCACCCCTGCCACCCCCACCCTCAGGTTGCTCCACAACCTACATCCTCTATGTTTGGGCTGTCATCACAGGAAACTTATGTCTTCTCTTCTGCTTCTCTGGTTCTCCCTGGAGTTCTGGCCATTGGTCTTACTATTCTTTCCTCTTTGCTTAACACTTTATGGGACAGCTCAAGTGACCCCCAAATCAGACATGACAGAAAGGAGGAGGAAGTGCTGTTTGCAGCAGGGCTGCTATATGGGGATAGAGCCTTCCATTGCGTTAGCTAGTAAATCCTCTGTTGGCTGCTGGCATGGCAAGGGCAGTCTGCAGGGGAAGATTGCCTCTTCCACTCTGTGCCCCTATATGGGCCACCGAGAAGGACTCGCCTCAGGCAGGGCGTCTGAAGCAGCCATAGAGCTCAAAGCCATGGGATTGTGTTTCCCATACCTGAGCCGCTGTTCCACTGATCTTTCTCTGCCAACATAGATGAGGTGGGTCAGCTGCTTTGCCTGCCAAGGGAGAGGAGAAGAAGCGCAGGGATGTTCCAGGGGTGACTTCGCAGGGCACAGGACCCTGAACAAACCTCGTCTGTAAAATGGGGATAATATGACCTACCTTGCAAGAAAAGCTGATGTCAGAATGACCCATAATGTAGGTCATGTAACCTGGCACAGATCAGTCTGTCACTAAATGACCAGTGCTCTGTGATTATTACATGACCCCTGTCATTATCACTGCTGCTAATGGAAGCATCAAAACAGGTCAATAGAGGAGTAAATTGCCATAAAACTTCACAAAATGGAATGTCTTCAACATCCTACCTGAGCTATTTGCAGTGTGAGAAAGGAACAGAAAAAATAACCTCCTAGAACAGGAAGTGACATCATTCTGCTGCCAAAGTGGACAGGAAGTAATGCCTTAGAAGGTTGCTGAAGGCTTACAGGAACTGGGTGCAGTTCCTGGGATCCAGGCACAGGCCTTGGGGAGCCTGCAGGATCTGATGCCCCTGAGCCTCTCTGTCTGTGTGAGGCCTTGTGTGTGGCCGCATTGAAGGCACAACTAAAAGCGATCAGCCAAAGCTGCCCTAACCATCCTCAGGGCTCCTCTGTCATTTGTCACCTGAGAACAAGAGGGTGTCATTCCCTGCTATTTTCTTCTACTCCCTCTCAGAAATAGAGGTTCTAGGGTTGGAGCCTGGGAAAAGTACACGATCTCCCCTAGCCTGGGTTTGGGGACTCCCACGGGTTGGCGAGTAGAAGCGAGGGCCACTTCTGGTTTCTGAAGCAAAAGCATACGTAGAGCCTCACAAGTGCCAGTCTCTGGCCTTGGGGCCATAGGGCCATAGGAGGCAAGGAGGTAGAGCAGGGCTACTCCATGAGAAATTACCACAGGGGTTATAAGACCAACTGTGTACCCTTAAGAAGGTTTTTCACTTCTCTGAGCTCCTCAGCTCCAACATGGAGGTAATCTTGCTATTTGTCTCAGGCTTCATATGACCCTCAGTGCCCCCTGCATGTGATGTGTTCCCCTCCTGGGGGACCACCAACACTGCCACCACATCCCCTTCTGCCACCCCAGATCTCCAGGGAAGCTACTGATTGGGAAATCGTGAGGAAGCCAATAAACCAACAGCAGTGTCCTCCCACTGACCCCACTCCCCAGCATGAGCAGCCAAGCCACTAAGCTAAGTAGAGTTCCCAGGCCCAGAGGAAGGGCAAGCAGGAGAGTCGCAAGCTGCCTTCTTCCAGAGCCCTGGGCTAACCAGAAGACTGAAGTGCAGGGCTTCTCTCTGGGAACCCAGGTTCAGGAGTGGGGAGGAGAGTGCCGGAGGAAATAACCCGCTGGGAGACTGTCATCCTGGCTCCTGGTTCCTGCTGTGGCACCAGCAGTCAGGCCTGTGATCAGGCCTGCAGAGCGTGTCACACTGGTGGTGTTGGCTGGAGGGCACATGGGCCAGGGCCACCCAGGCCTCCATCTGGAAGAACCCTGCAATATGACTCTGCTGCTGACAGCCTGCGAGGCAGGAGCCAGGAATGCATCCCGCTCACTGAGTCCTGGGTAGGTCCAGACACTGTTGACCCGCCCCCACACAGGACTCCCCCTGGAGCCCGGACCCTGCTTAGGGCTGTTTATTCTGCTCTTGCAATTGGCAAGGAGCAGACAACTGCAGCCCCAGAAACCCACATCAGCCACTGGCCTCCACATTGGAGGGGGGAGGCCTGCGGGGCACAGTCGTGCCCTGTGCTCCAAGCCCCACTGAGCTGGAGTTGATGCATGAGTGAGAGGGATAAATAGGAATTTAATTTTTCATTCTGGCTGTCCATTCAGGTAATAGCTTTGCCCTGGGCACATGTGGAGAGGGAAACAAAGAGAAACCGGGGGGCTGGGGGGAGCGCACTGTACAGGGCGCGCCCAGAGAGGCAGGTATGTGCAGCTACCTGTGCAGGGGCTGTAACAAGGAGCAGGCTGCCTGGTGGAGGTCAGGGTGCCCTGCTGGGGATGCAGGGAAGGAAAATGACTGGGTTGAGTGGGCAGGGGCGGGGGCTCCAGGAGGCTTACAGGGAGGCAGCGCAGTGGGCCAGGGACATCACACAGCGGCTGTCACAGTGAATAACTCCCTGGTGCAGAACAGCGGGCCAGGCCGTGGCTGTGGGGTGAGAGCATGGAGGTGAAGCCAGGGCAGTCATTTACACAAAGCCCAGGTCAGAGGCCCTTGTACTGAGGAGCAGTTCTGGGGTTGGCCCTGAGTCGCACCACAGGCCACCAGCAGAACACCCTTCCTTCTTCCTGGATGACCCTAAGGTAGGGAGGGGCCTGAGATAGGACCTTGACAGACAAAAGAGGCCAAGTGGACATCACCAATCCCTACATGTATTAGGAGAGTACCCAGGCTTCTTGCCACTTAACAGTACAGAGCAGGGGAGCCACTAGCATGTATGGCGTCTGCCCCATCTCTCCCTTCCGGTGAAGTCTGGTTCATCTCATAGGGCTGCAGTAACAGGGTCTGCCTGCCTGCTTAGAGGGCTGCAGGTCCAGGAT
>PVKA01026453.1:0-31660 GCA_004027165.1 Ctenomys sociabilis | reverse complement strand
AATTCAGAAATGGGCATCTGAGATGAATACACACTTCTCAGAGGACGAAATTAAAGAAGCGAACAAATATATGAAAAAATGCTCCACATCACTAGCCATTCGTGAAATGCAAATAAAAACAACACTGAGATATCATCTCACTCCAGAAAGAATGGCTATCATAAGGAAATCAACCAACAACAAATGTTGGAGAGGTTGTCGGGAAAAGGGAACACTTCTCCACTGCTGGTGGGAATGTAGACTAGTACAACCATTGTGGAGGTCAGTATGGAGACTCCTCAAAAGAATAGGACTAGAAATCCCATTCAAGCCAGCTATCCCCCTGCTGGGAATTTTCCCAAAGGATTTGGATACATTGTATCATAGAGATATATGTGTACCTATGTTTATAGCAGCACAATGTGTTATAGCAAAATCTTGGAAACAACCAAGATGTCCATCACATGAGGAATCGTTGAAAAAGATGTGGTATTTCTATATATTGGATTATTACTCAGCTATTAAGAATGATAAGTTTGAAGCATTTATACTGAAGTGGATGCCACTTGAACATATACTCATAAGTGAAATAAACCAGACACACATATGTAAATATCGTATAGTCTCCCTAGTATAACAAGCGAAAAGCAGAAATACAAAAGGTAACGTACAACAAGTAAAATCAATTGAGTCAGATAAGGTAAAGTGAATGGCATATGCTGCAGGATACTAATCAGCTTTTCTTCTGGATGGTTGACAACCTAAGATCACAAATCAGAGTTGGAGAAATAGAAGACCCACAAGGCCAGCCAACATTTTGGACCTAGCCTTTCAAGGTCAACGAAGACTCAGGACACAGGAGAACCTGTACTGCAATATCATGAGACTCAGGTGAGCTCCAAGTTTTCTGAGCAAGGAGATTGTGGAGCCACAGAGGAAAGAGATTGAAGTTCTATAGTGTGCCTGGGGAGAGTCACATGAGGGAAAACTTTCTCTCAGGCTCTCACAGAGAGCAATCTGGGCAAGCATTGGCTGTGACTCATCCACATGGATGACACAGACAAAGGAACTACAGAATAATATACAGGACTACAAGATAAACCCTGAGAAGACTTCAATGACCACATAGGAAATATAAAGTACATGTGTTGGTATATAAGTTTTGATCTACCTAGGTCTTAACCATCCAGCAGAAAAGTATAAAAGTATAAAAATGAAGTATACATCGTGAGCCCATAATATTAAGCTGAGCTGTAAATGGATATGGTCGACAATTTCTTTTAATAACTCCCTATGGTTGCAGAATGCTGGATTGTGTTAGATTGTGGTGTCGAGTTCAAACACCGAAGGTAGTTGAATGTCAATAGAGTGCCCACTTTTGACAGGTGTAGACAAAGGAAGTGTGGTAGAAAGAAAAAATCATGATGTGTGTGTATAGACAGTACAGTTGGGATAGATAACGCTGTGCTTCTACATAATTCTATGATAGGCAAGATCTGCACTAATGGTGGTTGGACAGGATATTATGTCGGCTTTTAGTGCTATGGTCATCCACTAGGTAAATAATTATTGAATTTTTGATATAGTTTCAGCTATAAAAAAACCTGTAAATATAATATCATGTATGCACCTTGTACAATACCAAAACGTTATGAAAACAGTTTGCTATGTATTAATTCACCGACTCTGTATGGTTAAGGTGTTTTGAAACTGTCTGATTGACATTTGTATTTTAACAAAATAAAAATAAATAGAAAAAAAATAAAAAAGAAAAAAAAAAAAAAAGAAAAGAAGCAGATCACATTCAAAGGAAAATCCATCAGAATTATGGCCGACTTCTCTACACAAACCATGAGTGCAAGGAGAGCATGGAGCGGAGTACTTCAAGTCCTCTATGAGAACAAATTCCAGCCCAGACTACTATAACCTGCAAAACTCTCTCAAGTTTGATGGAGAAGTGAAATACGGGCTGGGGTGGTTTGGCCAAGAGAGTCTAATAGGTTCTCACTTGGCATAAAGTTTAAATTACCTGATTTCTTTTGTTAGTGAAAGTGAGCCAACTCCATTCTGTTTTGAAGAATCTACTTTATACTTTCCCCCTCACTGTGTCTGAAAAGTAACTGTGTAAACACAGAATAAGAGCTCAGTATGAGAAATTGCTTTCAAATCATTGCAGTACTCAGGGATATTTAAAGATAGGGATATTCTCATATGTTCTTCAACTAGGAAGAAAGACATTTGCTCATTAGTGAGATCTGAGGGAGGTATGGGAAATAAAGAGCACTTGCAGGTTCAGACATGTCCCCCAAATTAAAATACTTTATGCCTAACCAAAGTCTCCCTCTATGTTTACTATTTAGAAAACATTTTGTTTAAGTGCTATACATAGCTCTGGGTACTTCTTAGTTATCAAGTAAGTTCTTGTCCATACAAAGTCATAAGTTTAGGAACTGTGGCAGTACACTCTCTGTGAATGAAAAATCAGGCCACAGGAAGATTTAGTTCTGCAGATACTTTGTGACCAGCCCCTTTTGACCTGTAGGTAGGTCCCTTTCCCAGGAAATGGCACTGTGTTCCCCCCACGTGCCTGCTGCCACAGCCAGGCTGTCATAGCTGCTCTCTCACAGTGCCTGAGCTAAGAGGTACCTCAGAACTAACCAGGACACCTAGGAAGTAGCCAACAACAAGACCACTCTTCTCTGCTGCTTCTTGCCAGCGTATTGTACTGTCTTAAGTTTTAGTTCATTTTTCTTATGTTCATATTTTATCTTTCTAAGTAAGGCATAAGCTTCTAGAGCTAGAGCTTTACACACCACCTCATCTTTAGTTACCCCTGTTCAGTGAGTCATTGGTGTTTGGTGACTACTCGGTCACTCCCCAAAGGTGCCAGGGGTCTGTCTCTGTCCCTCATGCTTCAGAATTGGGGAGTAGGAAAACAGTGAAAGTCGTAAGAACACAGTCTTGGACTGCTCTTGGAGTTTCAAGGTGTTTCAAGCTTATTATATTTATTGTCCACTTATTTGTATTATTTTTCTATTCCACTATATGATTTGTTTTGGTTATTATTGGCGCATAAAACCTTGCTTCCCAAGGACAGCGTGCTGGAAATAGGAGTAAGCTTTTTAGTGCTTTTATGGCACCATCTGAATATCATTGCCTCAATTTTAACACCAAACATATGAAGATTTCAAATTGTCTCTGGCATAATTTTAATGCCACCTTGTGACCTCAAGCCATTGATTCACCAGGCTTATGGGTCATGAATTCATCCTTTCCCATTTCTGAAGTCTTTTGTGGTTAGTAAGAATATTCAAACTCTTCTGAAATCTGAGATGAATGATCATGGTGGGAGAAGGGTATGGCTTTTTCTATAATCTTTGCTGTTTGAAACACGTCAAAAATCCTTGTGTTCACTGGTCATCCCATAATATCAGCATGGCTTTGAATGCATTCACTTTATTTGCCACCTTGAACACAGCTGATACTCTTCCTTGCAGAGAGAGATGAAGTTCACTGAATATATTATGGTTGAATATCTTATGGAAATAAGAAAGCTTTATGACCTGTTCTGTCACTAAAATGTGCTCTGAGGTTCTATCTTAATTACATTCGCATTGCTGAGACACAATATCTGACATTCACAACTTACAGGAGGAAAGATTTCTTTTGGCTTACAGTTTGTAGAGGGTTTGGCCCAGAATTGTCTGGCTCCAAGACAGGGGAGCATGGCAGGGGGGCATGAACAGCCCATAGCACAGCAGTATGGAGAAGATCAAGGGGTGAGAGGGGAAATAGACCCCTTCCAGGCCACACCTCAAGTGACCCACTTCCTCCAATGAGGCTTTGCCTTCCAACATCACATTTGGCTATAAGCTCATGAATGGACTCATCAACTGTAAATGTCACATGCCTATGATTCAGTCACCTCCCAAAGCCCCATTTCTGAGCACATGAGGCAAAGGACACTAAGGTATAAACCAGAGCATGGTTTGTATCTCCTTGAAGTATATTCACAAGGCACTCTGGGTCTAAGAAAAAAGTGGGCCAGGTAAGATACTTGGTACAAGGCAGATCTCACACCAGACTTCTGATCTCCATAGCTGTAAGGTGATAGATTTGTTTTTTTTTTTTGTTTTTGTTTTTGTTTTTTTGTCTTTTTGAGACAGGGTCTCACTATGCAGTTCAGGCTGGCCTTAAGCTCACTTTGTAGCTCAGGCTGGTCTCGAACTCACAACAATCCTCCTGCCTCAGCCTCCCAAGTGCTGGGATTACAGGCCTGCACCACCACGCCCGGCTTAGATTTGTTTTCTTAAGTCACTAAATTTGTGGACAACAGAAAAATGAATAGTCTCTGGACATGTAATAGCAATAGAATATTTTAGTTAAACAAAAGACTTCAAGTAGAAGTCAGAAGAAATGAAAATGTGAAAAGGTTTTTTAAAAATAAAATAATGAAAAATACTGCATGTTTTCTTTGTAGTTACTTTTATTGGAAAAAACAACACTTTTATTCAAAACAATCAAAATACAAAACCAATACACAAGATTGCACAATCATTTTATAAATGTTGGCAATTAAAGTTCAGTGGGCTAGTCTCACTGAATCCTTGTCTAAGTAGTTTCTCCATGTGCAATATCCTGAAAATACAATTCCAGAGTTGGTGAGCTGAATCCAAAGTCCCCTTAGTCAAGTTCACTGCATTTATCACCAAACCATGTCAAACTCAGGTAAGGCATTTCCACCAGTTTTTACGTCAATTGCTACTGAAAATTTCACATTCTCTCCGTACACCACCAGCCTTATTCATACAGATAGGATTCAAGATTATCCACTGTCCTTCCTTATTTGTCACACAAAGTACTCTCTTCTACTCATACATATCTTATACTGTCTCACATTCTTTTCAGCCACCACTCTACCATACAATAATATAATCTTCAAAGGGATGAGAAAAACAAAGGGCCACCTCCTAGAAAATGGGTATAGCAAGGATACCAAGGTGCCCTGGAAGGGTTTTCTGTCATTAACTCTAGGTTATAAAAAATAATTCAAAAACTTGGAAAAAAATCAAACCAGGTGTGTGTGTGTGTGTGTGTGTGTGTGTGTGTGTGTGTGTGTGTCTGATTCTGCACCATTGTGAATTGAACAGGAATACGTCTAATAATGTACTCTTGTCACAACATGAAACACTGAATGCCAACAGTTTGCAAATGAGTCTGCGAACATTTGGTTCTCTCTTGGGATGTAGGCCGGATGTAGGCCGCGCAAAGGAGAGCACCTTCAGAGCCCTCCTCTGGGCTCCTTTGTCACACATGGCACAGACATAGTTTCTCTCTAGAGGACCACAGTCTGCAATACTGATTAGATTCGAGCTCAAGTGACCATTTAGCAATGCTACATGCTTTATTAATGAGTTTATGCACCTGTGAGGTCTACTTAGGACCCATAAGTTGAAGAATAAAAGCACTCTCTTGAAAATATATCTTCTCCATATATATATATATCTTTTCAGAAATTATGTAAAAAGCCTAACAACTTGTGGCTTTGGTTTTTATAACTAGTTTTACCAAACAAACTTACACATAATGTTTCCCCTCAACAGTACTGATAAAATATAGGGCACCTTTTTTTTCAAGTATTTGGGTAAGATAATATACCCTGAGAATTTGGGGTGCAAATCTACACCTTGTAAACTATAGAATGAAACTCCTCAAGCACCACATAGGAAAATGTATGCTATGGTACTTTTAAATACAGACTATTATTGAATGTTTTCCCCATGCACATATACATTCTTATCAAGACAGTAATGTAGCCAACCTACTTAAGCATCAGTACTGTCCTGCAGTCCGAAGTATTATTTCAGGTAGCATGAGCATTCCAGTTAGAGCAAACAGACATCCATTTCTGTGATATATGAAGACAATCCAAATGTCATCGGCCTTTTTAAGAGGCACACATGACAAAATCAGATCTGAAATTAAGAAAAAGGAATCTGTAACACTGGCTATATCCTAATGAAATAATGATGATTTGAAATGCAGTTTCAATATTTGAAATTTATCATAAAGTTGTCAAAGTGTAACTTATAGCAGCTCATTTAGACAGTGATGAATATCTAGAGACCTAGATACTAAGTCACTATGTGCATTTCTGGGCTTCATTAAATTTTGAGGGAGATTTCTGTGAGAGTCTTTATGGAAATACATTCTAGTGAATTGTATGCTCATCCTGGTTACATATGTGTTCAGCTTTCCAGAAAAATTCAACAGGGGCCTATTTAAACAGAAACTTTTACTATCAGGTAAAAAGAGAAAACAGGTCAAGATTTCTACAGTGCGTCCTGTGGTTCTTAGGCAGCCTGAACTGCCCAGGTATCCCTGAGAGGAAATCACAAAAACCAGACTCTGTTATCTGATCAGATTCAAGCTCAGGCTCAGGACATGTTTCTTTAGGAGTTTTATGTACATAAATCATAATAGAGTAAGTAGTGAAAGGGACATTGTTGAGGTAATAGTTTTATGTCAGAGGGCTTCATCAACTCATTTTATTCTGCTCTGGCTGAAAAGGGAAGAGGATAGCTACTTTGTTCAAATGTCCATGCAGCCACAAGAAATGACAAGGAGATAAGAGACACTAAGATTATCTCATGGCTATAAATGTATTCTTTCTCTGTGGACTGAGGTAGTAAGTGGCCTAGCAGCTTTGGATGGTTTGATGGCACAGAGAACCCTAAATAGCAACAGCTGACACAGAACATAGAACACTATTTTAAAGTTACATTTCAAACCATTTGAACAATTTCTACATACTTGGCAACTTCCCAGATGGCTCAGCCTCTTTGCTAAAACCAAGGAATGAAAAATTATTTCTTTCCCAGTCTCTATCCTAATTTACTTCAGTATGTAAATTTCAGGCTTGGTCTGCTTGTGACAGATAATGATAAGTAGCTTATGGGCCCCTAAGTCCTCAACGCTCCCACAGTCTTTGAGGAAAGGTGGGATCTGATATGTGCACTGGGGTTTCCCAGAGTGCTCTGGGCTGTAAGCCAGGTGCACTAGTGCCAGGGCTGCCCATCTGAAGTTTCAACAGTCACGTTCAGACACCTGAGATTTCAGGGGCTGTTTGAGTGGGATAGACTTGGGTCTCTGAAATGGTTTCTATTTTCCTATTCCAAGATGAAGTAACCTCACACCCAGCCAGTCTTTCCCTGAAATGAGTATGGGCCAATGCTAAAAGATCTGTTCAGGAGTGGTGAAAAATCAAGGACAATATGGAGTGAGTATATTCATGTGCTAAGACCACTAGGTGCAGACAGCATATTCCTGCACACGGCACCAGGGCAACTTCTCTACCCACAGACATAAAGCACTGTGTCTCACATCTCACAGAGGATGACGACTGGTTTGTGTCACAGCTTCTCGGGCCAGCAAGAAAGCAACTGTGGTAAGAACTGACTTGTTCTGCTTAGATCTTTCTCTTTACCCAGCAGAATTTGCTTTGTTTTAAAGAGTGAAATCCCTCTTTCAGGAGAAAGGCCTGAAAGTAAAATTATTTTTTAAAGACCCTGGATGAAAAGCATAACCTCAAAGTAATAAAAGTATACAAGCCATACCAAATTCAGTCTTATGAGTAGCATAAAATTTTGTGGCTTCAAGGAGAAATTTTAAGCAGAAACTAAGTATAGATGTTCACTAAAATCAAAACAATGTTTTTCAAAAGTTATTTGAATGCTTTAAACCAACAAGAAAGAGATTCCCTAAACAAATCTTAAGTGCTCAAATTTTCAAGGGCTACTCCTTTAGAAAGTGACCAAGAATGTTTCCATAATGTTGACTAAATATATGTTGACAAAATTATTAATAACAACAGGCTAAATAGGTGTCCACTCAACCAACCCTCCAGGATACACTGGGAACACTATCTCCGAAAGCTCTCAAAAGGGTTACAACTGAGGCAGCACCCAGAGTCAACAAAGACCCAGGATACGACTCCTCACATCTTGCAGGCCTGTCTCCAGGGGAGCCATTCTAGATCACTGCTGCAGAGATGATGTGGGCCAGGGTGGCCACCCCTGAGAACTACTCTCCCAACAGAGTGAGCTCCACACCCCAGAGGACCTGAGGGATGGGAGATGCAACCAGAGGGAATCACTGGAGAGGAAGATAAAACTTTACACACTCACAACAAAGACTGGATTCTGAAGAGAAAAACATACTTGTACCTTTTTCTGACTGAGAGTGTAATTTTAACCGCTGTCTCTCAGTATCTCAGGTTCTATTTCAGGGCAACATAGTGTCCTGACATTATACTAATAGGAAAAATTAAAACAGAGCCCAAAAGTTAAAACCACTGATTTTCACAGTTGCATTTGAAATCATGTGAGACCTGTGCAAAAGACAGAGTACAACGGAGAGAATGAGGAGATTTGGTGGGTATATGACTCAAAGAGCAGACTTATGGTCTTGAAAGCTTATTGTTTGTGACAACTCTGCTGGCCACACTTGGTTAAGTTGCAGAACCTATAAGGCAACTTGTTATGCAAATGCATGATTTGCTGTCTTGGTCTGAACAGAGCCCGTTTCCTTCTGTTGTATGCTTGCATGGCTGAACCATGCAGGCCTTCAAGGGAACAGAAAGATAGGTCCTGCATTAAGGTATGTTTTTTAAGAAATGGTTGCACGGGGAAGATATAATCAATCACTTCCTAAAACTGAAAAAACAAGAGCTGGCTTAGGAGAGTTGTTCAATAAAATATATAAACTTACACACAGCTTATAAGAAGTAAAAATGAAGAATTATACACATGAAAGAACTATTTCAGGTGAATTCTTATTGGGACACAACTTTCAGATTAAAGGAGAATAGTCCGTATTTCTGTCTTGCTCCTACAAAAAGAAAAATCAAAGAAAGCATTATTAGTGTAGAAGTATATCTTAATCTTAAAGAAGCAAAAAAAATGTCAAAACATATTCTGAGTATTGCTTTAGTAACATTATGAAAAATGATAAAATTTGTATTTGAAAATGTGCTTGGCAAATGTATTTCTAGCCTACCAGACATTATACTGATTCAGCTGAAATAACTCAGTTATTCCAAAATAGCAAGAGTTAAATGTTTAGCTCAATTGAAATTACTCATAACAAGGATAAAATAGTATAATACATACATTTCTAAAATCAGCATGCAGAAATGAGTTTTAAATTTAATGGAAACATTTGAAATTTGGCTTGAATCAGTAATCTAATTAGGTGAACAAACTATACTAAAATTCTTTAGTAAATGACCATTAGCTAAATTATGTGAGATTCCACATAGTACATTTTCTTTAAAGTAAGATGAGCTAATTAGAATCTATAACTTAGTTTAAATGCATTCCAAGTCAACTCTGGCACAGTCTATCTACTTCTATATGTCTTGGTGTATCTCCTAGAGCTTTGCCAAAGGAATTTTTTAACAGCAAGAAGCTGATATTTGAGGATAATATTATGAAGACAGATACAGAGTGGACTCAAGGTGAGGGATTAAAAAGACGAGCATATGAAAAACAACCTCCAAGGAGCATCAAATGACAGCTCTCTAACCAATTGCATGCAATCCAAGTAGCAAAGCAAGGGATATTTTAATCCTATCATCTAGAAAAAGATTTGTTAAAAGCCTGTTTAAGAAAAAAGAAGTCTATGGGAACAACTATGCTGTTACAGCTCACATGCATACAGTTTATGTTTATTTTATTGTTTATACTTTGCAATGAGAAGTGAGTTTCAAGATGAAAAAACTATTCTATTCTACTCTGTTTAGAGACCTCTCTTTCACTAATCTTGCTTTTCTGCCTAAAGACTCATGCAACAATAGAAAAGATATGCAGAAGAAATTGTAAGAAGCTATAAGCTTAAGAATTCTTTCAAAGTGGGTCAAGTATTTCACAATAACTGGCTACATCTCATAATGAGATGTGAAAGACTTGAACAGAGTGAAAAGACACCAAGAAGAAAGTAAGGCAGGTGGAGGAACAGAGGAGAGACTGTGTGATGGGGTGGGACTCTGCAGTAGAAGATACTGATAACTGTTTAAGAAATGGAGGAGAAATCTGCCCCCCTGATCTTGGGGGTCGTAGTCAGAGACAGATGGCATATAATGATATTACCCTTTAGGATATTCACAGGACATGGTTTCTGCTTGCATTGACTGCAGAAGAATTTGTTGGAAATCTTCCAGTCCTCTCCAATTTCAAGTAAGGGTAACATAGTAAGGACTGCCATGAAACCTGTCAGAGATGCCATGTGCATGTCTTGTGGTACAGATGATCATGAAGAGGTGAACAGAGATGAAGGGCAGCTGTGCTTGTCACGGGGCAGTAGCAGACAACATCGCAGGGTTTAAGATCCAGGACAACATGACAGCTCAGCAGGATACTGGAGCAGGCTGGCCTGCACCAGATGGACAGGAAAATCCCCACCAGCAGCTGGCAGGCAAGGCCCTGAGTTGTGTAACCTCTGAAGGCCACACACAGGACACTAGACCATAGTACACAGCCAGGAGCCCTCCACAGTTGCCAGCACAGAGACCCTTGCCTGGGTATGTAAAGAAAGAAGAGGGCCAGGAGGAGCTCTGTCCTGAGGCATCTGAACACTTGCCACATTCCAGGTCACTTCATTTCTACAGCTCTCCTGAAAGATGTCCCCATACCTACCAGGGTACTAAGGCTCCAGGGTGCAAGAGTCTCACCTAGATGAGGACCCAAAGTGTCTGAGTGTGAGTCTGGCTAGCTGGCCTCAGGACAGTGTGCTCACACTTCAGGAAAAGCCACACAGCCCCTTCCGCTAAATGCTTCAACTATGGCATTCAGGGTCCCTGGCTTCTGCTCATCCCAAACCCTTGCTCCACTTTTTGTACACAGACCCACTCTATAGGCCCTGGCATTCTCAGACTGGCTTAGGTCCCTCTTGGGGCAAAAAGAGTTCTGAGGACAGCTAACTCTTCAGCCAACATAAAAACTCAGGTAGATGCTTAGTGTGTGCATGTTGGGCATTGTCAGATTCAAGGTCGATGTTTTAATGTAGTCCTTTCTCTGCTTTTCTTGATCTTTTTCTCAAATCACAAACACACACACACACACACACACACACACACACACACTCCCTAGCAGTGAACCAGCCAGGAGCTTGCTTACTTCTGAAATGGGACTTCTATTTTCCTACAAATGAAGTTAACATTAGGAAAAGCAGCATTGGAGAAGCTTTTCCCAAGGACAGGATATGTCATGTAAGTAATACTTTGCCATGCTGATTCACCAACTGGCAAGATGCAAGGTTGAGATTTTTCAGAGAAGTTTGGTAGCAAGAAAGGCCAGACACAAAAAAGACAGATATGCGGAGAGGGACTGGCAGCATGGGAAGAAGACAGAAAGCTAAGCACACAGGGCCCTCAAGTGAACAGGAGAACTTGACGCTGGGAGCTGAGCTCCATCAAGCCAGAGTGTTTGGAAGATGAGGAAGCATGAGGAGAAAGAAATGCAATTAACACGGGAGAAGCTGGGCCTGGCAGACCAGACACGAGGGGTGCAGCTCTCAGAGCAATGTGTGTGCATGTTGGAGAAAAAAAATAAGGAGGAAGAGCAGCCAAAGAACACCCTGGTTGGAAAGTTTAGGGATCTTCTCATCTCCACTGCAGGAAACAAAGGCTCCTTGACTTGTCTGAGCCCCTGCTTCCTCTGGCAACTGTAACATGAAGGGGCCAGGCCTGGTGACCTAAGAAGTCCTCTGGGCAACCCTCCAGGACACATGGCTCCCTGAATCAAACTCTCTCTCCCACTTCAGATACTGGATGAGCTGCACTTTTCTCCAAGGGGCAGAAGTAACTGAAAAGAAAGGAGGAACACAAGAGATGTAGGAGTTAGTTGAGGAGCACTCAGAAATGAACAGACAAGGCCCTAGGGAACAAAGCAGGACCATCCAAGAGGAACCAAATAGTGACAGTTCTCTTAGCTGCGTATCCTATTTTTGAAAAGCAGAATCTCAAACATTTATTTTGCTAGTGCTATATCTTCCTTTTATCTTGATGCCTTGTAAATGGTACTTAGTATGAAGTCTCAAAATTTCAAAACAAAAATAAGACATCAAAGAAGGCTGGCGGAAGAGGTGATCTATCCAGGAAGGAAGAATGCTGCATGTCTGGAGTGACAGAAAACAAAAACATAAACAATCTCAGCCAAAAGGCATCCAAGTCCCAACAAAATAAAATGGGGACATTTGCAACAGGTCGGGGTGTGGCTGGCATGGAGTGTGCTGCAGACAGTCATTTCTGTGACCATCTGGCCAAGTGAGGCCCAGCCATGTGCAGTTACCACAATGGGCAGTAAGAGGATAAACAACAGTAGTGCACAAAATGAACAAGTTCCCTGTCAGATGGGCTGCAGCCTGCAAGGCTGAATTAGTACTAGGCCACTGACCACAAGGTAAAGAGAAGCAGAAGAGCCCACTTGTAAAAGGAACAAAACAAGCAAGCATTCACACTTGAGCAACCTGAAAAGGGAATGGAAGTGGGTTACACTCAAAATATATGCGGGGAAGAGAAAATGAAAGCTCCCTCATGCCTTGTGGTGCTATAAATAGGCAAGGAAATGCTTGCTGTCTGGGCTGGAAGGAACCTAAAGGTTACAGCAGCCCTCATACCCTGGTGCATGTATGGGATCAGCCTCTTTCTACAGGAGCCAGTGTAGGTGTGGGATTATGTTCCCTGAATGAATGAGGAAAGTAGCGCATTTCCTTCAAATATGCATTTTACACGCATGCACAAAGTGTTCACTGCACTGCACTGCCAGCCTCCTCTGCCTCACCCCGCTGAGGACGCCGAGGGTGGCTGCAGGGAGTGTGGTGTAGCTGGGGGGCAGCCAGCTCCACAGGGACCTCAGCAGAGCTGGCTTCCAAAGTCCTTGTAGTTCTCTGTGGAGCACTGTGGTTGAATCAGACTTTCGCCTCAGTGAAACTGAGACCAAAAATCCCTATGCCAGGAAAATCCCTGCAACAAGGCTGATTGGAGAGAAAAATGCAGAACTGAAGCCACCTTTCAAACTTCTTTTAAAATTATCCAAAGAAGTACCCATAGATGTTTTAAAATATTTGAATCATACTTTAAATACTTATCATACAGAGAAAAGAACTTCATATATTTTTCCTAAACTATCTGACTTTTTTGGGAAAGTGAAGTTTCAGGAGGGTAAGCCTTAAAACATTTTAATTCAATTCATATCTGAGCTTAGCTAATGAATTTGTTTTTAACATGGACATAAAAAGCTAAACTTTTTGTTTAGCTCCATATGAGACTATGTAAATCAAGAAGCCAGCATCTACCTTTTATCCTTAAGGCTTTTTACTAAAAAGAAAGCTTATACTTCCCTAAAGGGAAACTTCAGAGATCACTGCTAAGTCTCAAACCCCAAAAAACTCTGACTTACACCTGCACACCTAATTATTCAGGTACAGTGCCGAGAGGAAGGCTGAGCACACAAGTGTGTCACAGCAAGTGTCACCTCTGCACCTGTCCTGTGTTCCAAGTCCCATACGCACATTGTCCAGGCCATTAGAGCCCTTTGGATGACAGTCTATTCTTTTTTCTTTCACAAAACTAATCTTCATCTCTAGTTCTCATACCTGTGAATATAATTTTTTTATTTTCTATACCAAACAAGTATGCATCACATGTCCTTATTTATGATTATGACACTGATGCATGCCTGTTGCAGACTCCTGGAGAGGAGCAATTTGATTGCCAGTTTCTGGATCACAACTCAAATGAGATTTGTACTTGCACTTGAGTTCTTAGAAAAGTCCCAAGGAAATATGAACAGTTTCTCAAGTTGTCCAATAGTTCAATAAGTGTGATGGATGATGTGTAAGTAAATTAAGTGTCCTTGGTTTGAAATACACTACGCTGGCATCTGACATTCAGACATGGCCAAGGGAGAGACATCTCAAGATACATGAATGCTACTTTGTCATGCGAGTAATTCCAGTGATAACAGTAAATTAGGATCCATTAGATGTGATCTTAATTCCTAGTGGAAGGCTGTTTCATTGTTCAAACCAATAGTGTTCTGTTCCTTTTCAGCAAAATATGGAAGCAGAAAAAAAAAATCTCTATTTTAGAAATGTAAGTAGGATTTCTCTTGTGTCCACCTTCTTTTTCCATTCAGTATGACTTCAGAGAAGCAGGAGTCCCAGAAGCATCTGTGATCTCAACCTTGCCCACTCTGAACAGCATGTCAGTACAAGGATCACGTTCATCCTCACTGAAGATCTTTGCCTTTCTCCTACATTTGACCTGAGAAATCCCAGCTCAGATCATCTCTCTGGGGTACTTATAGCAAGGACTCCTGTTGGTGTGCACGTTAACCTAAGCATCTTGAAGCTCTTTTGTCTCATTTTATTGCAGAGGGCTTACTAAAGGAATTCTCTTCTAAAGAGAGATCATCACAGATGTACAAACAAGGGCCTTCCAGGATGATGCAGGAGCATTCAATTCAGTTGCAGCAGCCCTGGACCAGAGAGAGGGTTACCCCATCCTGGAGCAACTGCATTCCCAATTGCCCTCAGTGAGATCAAACCGTGTGTGTGCCTGTATGTGCATATGTGCATGTGTGCATGTTTATGAGTGTGAGAAACAGTAAAGAGCTTGGACTTGCCTAAGGAAAATCACCAGAAAACAAGATACCAGGAGACAAGAAGGGAAAAAGCGAAGCATTTCTGCTGATTTTGAAAAGATTTCCAAACAAGAAAGCATCACTCTGCCTCCCTTTCCTCCTTGGGCAGCAGGCTTGCGGCAGTGTTCCCTGTGATCTGGGGCTTTGGGCCCTGATGCGGCAAACAGACCTAACTTCCTCTTCCTTCTGCCAACGTTTCCCAAATGCCTCAGGAGCAGGTGGAAAGTTGTCTTCCCTCTTCCTTTCTCTGGAAGAAAGACTGGACTATCTGCAAGGGCCAAGGGGGAAAGCCTTGCCTGCTACTGTGGGATGGGTGAGGGAGTTACATGCCATAAACATCAGCTCCTTCACAAATGGGCTTTTATTCCATTCTTCCGAAATGCCTGATTCTAGGGGCAGCCTCTCTTGCCTTGAAAGTCTCCCTGCCAGCAGAGAAGCTGTGCTGCTCATTCTTGCAAGCTCAGTCCTGGGGGTAAAACACTCACCAGCAGCTTCCCATCCGCTCCGGTGCTCAGGTCATCTGTGTTCCACCACAAAGCTCATGGTGGTGCCATCGAAGGAGGGTGGGGCGACGAGCCGCGGCCCAAGGGGCTGAGAGGTAATGCTGATAACCGGCTTGGGGTGCAGCTGAGTGAAGCCCTTGGCGCCTACGAGCTGCGCTGTGGACGAAGGGGCCGAGGAGGATGGAGAAACTGGGGACTGGCCAGCGGCCACAAAGTAGGGAGCTTCAGAGAAGGCCACCCCGGCCGCTGCCTCTTTGCTGGGTGGCTCAGCCGCAATGGCGAGCTCGCCGCCCCCCGGCGCGTGCGCGATGGGCGTGGGGTGCAGAGCGCCTGTGGGCAGCACCGTGGGAAGGAAGCTGGGGTAGATCATGTAGGTGGGCCCATAGGCCCCGGTACTCAGCGCCAAGGGCGGCACTGGCAGCGACATGGGCGCCATGGCCTGCTGCTGCGAGGTCATTGGCACATCCACGTACTGCCCGGTCTCGGGATCAAAGAGCCGGCGCGTGGCGGGCGGCAGCGGCGTGTCCACCAGGTAGTACTGGCCGGTGCTGACGTCCAACAGCATCTTCCGCTGCGTCTGCAGTGCGGTTGGCTGAGGGAAGGGGTCGGCAGGGACCCCAGAAGGAACACTGGCAGGGCCTGCGGGGCCAGGCAGGCCAGGAGGGGAGAAGCAGAGCACCTGCGGTTGCGCGCCTAGTGGAAAGGGTGGTGGCTGCGGATACACTGCCGTGGGCGCGCGCTCTGGGCTGCGCGGGCCCGTAGGGGCGGCCGCGGTCTCCCGAGGACGATCAGGCTTGGTGCGCCAGGCAGGTCGTCCGGTCCCACTGACCAGGGCGCCCTTGGGGCTTCCTGGGGCCTGGCTGCGGGCGCTCAGGGGAGGTAGACTGCAGAGGGAGGGCGCGGAGGACGCCGGTGGCTCCGCTCGCAGAGGTACAGCCAGGTAGTTGTCACCATCGCCAGTGCCCTTCTCGGGCACGGAGCCGCCCTTCCGGGAGGCCGCCTCGTCAGCGGGTGCCTGGGTGGTGGAAGGTTTGGGGGACCGGTTACCCTGAGGCTTGCTGCTGTCCGCGGAGGACCCTTGCGGGAACTTGCCAGCGATGCCCCCAGTGGCGCTCACGGTGGATACCTGTCGGCTTCCAGGCAGCATAGCGAGAGGCTGTGCGCGCTCCGCTCCTCCGGAGAGGTATAAGGACCGCGGCCGCTCTCGCGCCAGGTTCTCAAAGGCGGCCGCACGCGCAGACACGCTGTCAGCGCCAGGATTGGAGTTCCTGCGCCGCAGAGTCCGGCTTACTTGACCACGCGCCTCCACTTCGCCCGAGGGTCTGGTCGACCTCCCGGGGTCCCCCTCGCGCCGCGCGGCCGCCGCGTCCCTCTCCTCACTGGCGACGAGTGGCAGCACGTGGCTGTCGGCCATCCCCGGCAGGGGGTCACTTCTGCGCTTCCACGCGCTCGCGCCCAGGCTGTAGCGCTCCTCCATGGACCTCACCGCAGCAGTCAGCTTTTCCAAGGCACCTCGTGCCGGGGCCGAGCCTCTGCGCTCCTCCCGCGCGTCCTCGTCGCGGGGCCGCTCGGGGGTCCTCCGGGCCGAGGCCTTGGTGACGATCTTGAGCACAGGCAGGTAGGAGCCTTGCTCTGGCTTGTTGGGCGCTATGGTTGCCACAGGTAGCCTGCCCGATGCGCGGTGAACCAGGACGGTGCCCTCGGGGGAAGTCGCGGCCGCCGCCCCACCACACGCCGCGCTCTGCCCTGGCGCTCGGCCCGCGCTATCATCCTTGACGTTCGCCACGGCCTGGCATGTGATCACTACGGGCGACAGCGACCTGTGCGGCCGGGGCCCCGCCAGCGCCTGCTCTGGTGTAACGCTACCTTTGTCACCACTGTCGCCAGACCCTTTGATGAGCTTTCTCACGTCTCTAACCTGATGGAGTGGGCCCTGGGCCTTGGACTTGTCCCTGACGTCTCGCACCTGGAACTGCGGCACCTTATCCAGACCGTCCCCTCGAAACGACCTAGGCAGTGTTCTGGTTCCATCGTCGCCTGCCTTGGAGGGATTGGAGGCGCCGCTTGCCAGCCGCGGCGTGAGCAGCTGCGCTATACTGAAGTCGGCGCCCGGCTGCCGCACGCTGCCCAGCCGGATCTTAATCTCCGGTGCCCGAGCCCGGGCAGCGGCGGGAGGCGCCTGCGCTGCCGCGTGCTTAGTAGCCTGCTTTCCGGGCGCCCTGTCTCTGGGCGCCTGCTGAATGCCGGGCACGAAGAGGCGAGACATGAGGGTGGCCTTGCCGGCGGAGATCTCCCCGAGGTCCGCCCTCCAGTCCCCCGCCGCGCGTGGCCCGGGCCTCCTGCCAGCGTTCACTTCGTCCTCGGGCGCAGAGGGGTCTTGGTCTCCCCAAGAGCGGAACGCGCTGTTCCGGCTGCGCAGCAGGGAGCCCTGGGAGCCGCTGTCTGACGGCACCCTCCCAGCCTCTCGGGGCGCGCGGGCCTGGAACACCGGTGATCGCGTCCCACCGCCCGAGACCTCAGAGCCCGCCTCAGACACGCGGGAGCTCTGCCGCTGCAGGCCACGAGTACGCTCTGGCCCCGGCCCGGCCTCGGGCTCCGAGGACGTGTCTCCAACCTCACCGCGCTCCATACGGAACTCATGCTCCCGCCGCATCTTCTTGGAAATGACATTCTTGAGCAGACTGGACGCAAATGTCGACTTGGGATGCACGCCGTCGGCGCGAGGGCCGGCGGTGCTCCGGGTGGCGGTAGTCTTGCTCTCAGTGCACAAGCCGAGAGGCTCCAGCACGGTAACCACGCGCGGCCCGCCCTGGAAACACAGCGGCGTCTCTACGTGCTTGATCTCCCCTTCCACCTTGCTGACCACGAACTCCAGCGCCTTGCTCTGCGACCTCCGGGTCTGCGCGCGTGGCCGCTCGGCGCCATCCTGCCTCAGCCTCGCCGCCGCACCCGCCGCACTACCTCGAAGCAGGCTCTGCTCCACGCGCGCACCGACACCACCGCATTTCAGGTCCAAGAAAGTCGACCAGCGCCCAAAGCCGGCTTCGGAGAGCGCTGCTGAGGACTCGCGCGAGCTGATGCGCAGTGCCTCGAAGCAGGGGTACGCTAGGCTGCGGAAGGCGCGCGCCGTGAGGCTACGCACCTCCTGGTCCGCGTCGTCCAGCTCGCTTACTGCACTCGAGGCCCCGCTGGAGCGGTCAGCCGGTTCCCGGGGGCGCACTGCCCCGCCGCGGGGTTGCAGGCGGGCTGCCGCCGCGGGGACGCGGAGGTTCATGGCGCCCGCACGCCCGGCGGCGCGCGCGGGGCTCTGCTGGGCTCGCCCCGGGACTTGCGCCTTTATAGCTCGCGCGCGCCCAGGGTCGCTGCTGGCCGGGCTGGGAGAGCGCGGGGCGGCTGGGCTGGGCGGGGTGCTGAGGTAGCAGCTGTTGTCCTCGTCCTCTTCGGTGGCCGTGGTGACCTCCCCTGGGGTCTCGTCGCTGCCACCGAAGGAGGCGTAGTCCGCGAAGGAGTAGATCACGTTATTATCCTCGAAGTCCCAGCGGGCGGCCAGCCCCACGTCGAAGTCAGCGACCTGCTCCACCTCGCTCGGCTGGATCCCGCGTGTGGTGATGTAGTGCGCGTCCTCGTCCCCTGGGGGGGCCCTCGCGCCCCTGCCGCTCGGCCCCCCCGCGCACCCCCGCGCCCCTCCCCCGGCCGCCTCTCCGTCACTATCAAAGCCGAGGGACGAAGAGGAGGTGGCAGGGACTCCCAGGGACGCGGGGGAGCCGCGCGACCCTGGGAGGCCGTGATCTTCTGCTGTGTCCGCTGTTGAGGAGGAAGAGGAGGAGGAGGAGGCAGAAAAAGAGGTGGAGGAGGAGCGGTGCCCTGAGTCCAGGGGAGCCGGGTTGGCCCTGGCGGGAGCAGGGTTGTCCTGTAGGGCTTCGACCCGGGGGCTCCCCTGATGTGCACCTGTCTCCAGGGCGCTTGTCCGAGGCTGCAGTCCGCTGTCTCCAGAGCTGCTGGCCGGGTCTTCTGCGGTTTCCCTACCGGCGTCTTCCATCCTGAGTCCTTGCCTGGCTCTCAGTGACAGGGAGAGGCAGTGTGGAGTGACTGAACTGTCCTGGAGGGACAGTGGGGCCCCGTGGGCGGGGGCTGTGGGCACCTCTGTCTCTGCTGCCACCTCCCAGGATTTTAGCCCCGGTGTCTTGGCCAGGGCCAGCCGTAGGGACCAGATTGAGGAGGGGCTTTGAGGTCCCAGGGGCCGGAGCTCGGTCCGAGACCACGGCCGGCGTTCTGCAGCTGAGCTGTCCTGTCCAGCAGTTGACCTGGCACCATGCACAGCCGGAGACCCAAGTGCCATCAGTTCCGGAAGCAGCAGCATCCGTAGGTCGACCCCTGAATCCCCAGAAATGAAAAGAAAGTGTGAGCTGCTTCTCCTAAAGTATTATCCCTTTCCTGGATGGGGAGAGAGAGGGTCACGTCATTCCTGAAATATTTTTAGTGTCCATTCCCTAGCCATATCAAAACCACACTTGAGGGTAGAGGGAAGGAGGCTCTGAGAGATGGAAAGAGAAGGCTGGGGATGGAGAAGCATGTGGGTCCCAGTTCAAATTGACTGAACGTTCTATGTCACCTATGGCAGATGTCATTTCTTGTGTGTTGCAGTGTCCCTCCAAACTCTCTTAAAAACCTCTTTTTTTACTTTGTTCTGAAACAATTCAAATATATTGTGCTTCCAGTTAATTAAGAACACTCTGGAAATATTTTCTAAAATCTCCATTTTACATATGATAGCTTTATATTTGCCTCAAAATTTGTGCATTTTATTTCACTTTGGAGAGCCAAATCAGAAGAGTTCCAGGGAGAGATAGCTCAGTAGAATAAACAGGCCTGCATTCAGTCCCCAATTCCGAAAAAAAAAAAAAAAGAAAAGAAAAGAAAAGAGTTCCAGTTGTAAAACTTTTCATAGAAAAAAATAATCCAACTATTTCTCCACAGAGTGATGCTCTGGGAGTTGTATCCTGTTTGTTTCAAAATAAGAAGACTCCCCTCCAGAACCCTTACTCTAGTTAACTCAGAGTATAAATGGACAGTTTTCAAAGAGCTAAAACTTAATGCTTTAAATACATGTTAAATTATAGTCACAAAAAAATCATCTAGGGGAATAAGTACACTACTTCAAATCCCTACAATATCTAATCCATCTCAAAAATGGTTCCTTAAACTTTAAAACCATAGCAAGACAATAAACTCCCAATTAAATATAGCCTGAGCTGCAGGCTTACGATTAGGTTACGCTGGCTGCATTCCAGGCCCACAGAGAAGAACAAGGACTCTTCTTACCCTTCCTGAGTACAGTGCGGCTTGGAGGGAGGTTCAGAAAGGAAACAGGAGCCACCGGCATGCCCATGGGAGCAGAGCCAGGAGCCCTGCTCATGGGCCCTGGGCCGCAGCATTGCAGAGGAGCCCATGGTTGTGCTGGGTCTGCCAGGCACCCACAGAGGGGGTCTATGTTGGCCACCCTCTGAGCAGTGCCCAGGCACTGTCAGAGGAGATCCACGGCCTGGCTTTGGTGTGGTGTGGCCCTCATCACCTGCCAGGGCCATCTCTACTGCTATGCATAGTCCATGTGTCACTAATGCCGATTGAATAAAGTACTATTTTAAACATCCACATTTGTGGGAAACAAAAATAACACCATCAGCCATCCCTTTCCAACTTGAATGCCTCCCACACACAGAAAAATGTTCCTTCCTGTGCTCTGCATGTGGGCAGGTAGGACACTGGGCCCTTGGCACGGAAACATCCACCTTCTCACAGTGGAGTTTGAGAGCACACTTGCCTGTCTTCTCACAACAGCAACTCAAAAACATGGGTGAGGAAAGATGGAGACAGCAGGAGTGAAAAGCTGAGCTCAACATCAAGAGCATCAGAAGAAAGAAAAGCTACACAAAATCTTAGTTTCCTGGTGATAATTAGATAGATAGATAGATAGATAGATAGATAGATAGATAGATAGATAGATAGATAGAGATATATAGATATATATGCGATTTAGGTAGTGCACACTGTGTGCCAGGAGATACTTGAAGCAGTTGTTAATGTGTGTATTTCATTTAATCTTCATAAGAACCTGATGAGTTCGGTTTGACTATTGTACTGATTTTATAGGTGGAGAAGCTGAGGCACAGTAATGCTAGGGACTTGTGCAACAGAATTCAAATTCAGATAATCTGGCTCCAGAGCCAGAATCTTCACCACGATGTTGTACTGTCTTGTTGAACTCTGCGCTCACATATGGGACACAAGACCATCAGTTAGAAGGAGCAACTCAGCCACTATATGACCACAAATTAACTAACTTAGAGATGCTTTTTATATAATCAACCCATGTGAACATGGGATTAAGGAATATGATCCTATAAATAAAATGAAATAAAATATAGTTGGCACCTTCATGAAAGCAGAGTATTTTCAGTTCCCCGTGTTAATTTTGCTTTGAGGCTGACAGTACATTGACCAGTAAATCTGATGAGGCCTTTGAGCTGTGAGAGGCACACACTCTCCATAGCTGAGTGGGAGGCAGAGTTCCTGCCCATCAGTCATTTACAGTCCTAGGGAGAGTTATCCAGCATGTTCCATATGCTGCTGTCTGTCACAAAAACACAGAGATCTCAGCAGAGTTCTCCCTGCAGTTGGCAAAGTATAAAACTAGAAGGTCAGATGCCTGGGGTGTAGAGTAAACCCTAATCACTCAATACTCAGAGTTGGAAGGAAAGTTGTCTTGGGAGTGTTTCCCCTCAGTCCTAGCCAGAGAAGCAAATAGTCAGTCAGTGATTCCTATACCAGTACTCACCTCTAAAATGTCTCTTGGCTCCTTATTTCTGTGTAGATGAATTAATTCCATTATAGGAAGAAAAAAACCTGAAGGAAGAATTTCTTCAAATAAATTTCCAAAATATTGGGTTTCACTCAAAACACAAATTCTCTTTAAAAAACAAGACAAGCTAAAATTTTTGATTAGGCCAGGCTATCTGTTAAAAGAAAACAAATCCACAATTGGAAAAACAATGGCCAGCTTTATGGAGGGTAAAGTAGAACAATTAAGTACTCCAAACAGCTTATCTTTTGGTTTTATCAGAGTTCTGGTCCATTTATGTTGTTCTCAAAACATGCTGTCAAATCTGTTGGAGGCCTTGAGCATTTTATTCCTTCCTATGACTCCAGTTATTTATTTTTTTTTTACAGATGAACTCAATGACTGCCTATCTGACCTCAGCTCTTGAGCAACTGACAGTGACTAATGTCACCAGCATTAACCTGAAGTGAGTGAGTGCCCTTGTTAGACAAGGCAAGGTACACTTGGTTGATCACTTTATATGGGAATTCAAACAGCAACAAAGGAAATGACTCAACACCCTTATTTTTATGCCCATAGAGAAAGTTTCTTGGCATTTCCCCCAAAGCCTTATGGGATACATTATGGAATGTAATACTTTAAAATGATTGAAGTCATAAAGTATGAAGGACAGATCATCATTACTTGTAAAAGCATATGGGTACACTTAAGATCTCAGACAGAATAATATGATAAAGATGTCATTCAGAAACAAGACCATTTTATTGAAAGTAAAACCCTGGTCTAGCAATGAGGAGGTTGCTAAACTAATACTCAGACTTAGACTCAGACAGACATTCACCAGGCAAGGTGAATGTCTATCATTATAAATGTCAAACATTTTGAAGTATTACATCTATTCACTATCCTGTGAATAGAAAATGATGTGTGCCTGAGGATAGACAGGCAGCACTGTCTTGTGCACTGAAGAATCATGCTGTGTACCCTGTTGGTGCAACCCCTTATCGACGCCCTTAAAACTTGGAAGGGCAGGAAGAAACAGTTTGCTACCAGATAAAAAACCTTGGTAGAAAACACTCTGGGCTGTACAGAAGCAGGAGGCTGCTGGGCAGTGCTTTACTTTTCTCCTTGGATCAGGAATCTGTGTAGTTGGGTATCAAGAAGTCTTTCTCCTCTGGCCTCCCTCTTCCACTTTCTTTCTGAATGATCTCAGACATTTTCTCTTCTTTTCCCATCCCCACTCTTTTTTCCTCAGCCCCTGACTTGTTATCTCAGACAGTAGTGGGTTGTCTGTCTTTCTCTTAATGGAACTATGAGGACTCAGAATTTCCAATTTTACTTGATAAGGAAAAATCATTCTTTCCAGCCACCCTCAAGGTGAATCAGCAAGCAAACAGATCTTTCTCCATGCAATACTGACCATTTAAAATAGCCTAACTGTAAGTCTTGGTCTCTACCTCTCACAAAACCTCTGTCTGTTCTTTTAGCCTGTGTGATGAAGGGTGTACAGGGAATGTGCCGAACACTATGGTTTATATCAACATGCCGAGCCTCACGTACTCAGACAGGGCCTCAGGAAAGGATTGGACTGTGGGGGCTTTTGACTGACTTGTAGTTGGGAAGCAGGGTCTGGCTGAGAGGTAGGCAGGTCCCTGGGGCATGACTGGGAAGACTTTCTCTCACTGTCCATCTCTTGCCTTGCTCTTTCTGAGCAGCTCTCCTTGCCTTACCTTGGATACAGCTGACCACAGAGACCTCTATGGAGTCTTAGACAGAATAAACCTCATCCTCACATCATGGGTGCCAGGCACTGTGTCCTACCCATGAGGAAAGTGACTAAAGCCCCAAAGGCATCATCTTCCAAATGGATGAGATGTTTGGTGGGCATTTAAGCTCTAAACAATAACAACAGCATACTAAATTTCATATTAGTTTTTCAAGTACAATATACGCCCATGAAATTATGTGCTTTTCTTGGGAATATACATCAATTTTTTGAGGGTGCAATGTAGTCTCCTCTTTCATCTGATCATTTTTTTTTTCTTTTACAGTACTGGGAATTGAACTCAGGACCTTGAGCTTGCCAGGCAAGCATTTATTCTACTGAGCTATCTCCTTGGTCCCTATCTGATCATTTTAGGTAGCTAAGAATGATTTATGAGTAGTGCACTAGAGTACTGTAATCTGTGTTATTAATATATTGTTTATAAGTAGTAACAATTTGCAATGGAATACCAATCTCTGACAAAATGAAACAAAAAAGGGGATACACATGAAGGACCATTTTGTATCTCTATATACAAAATAGTTAAGATAGATATACAGAGTGTTTGGACAGGACACCAGGTCTGCATCTTGTATTATGAATAACTACTATAAAGACAACAAAAATATGCAATGCATTAATTATTGAAACTGTCCTACTAATCGGTTTTGAAACTGTCTCATCGCCATTTATTTCTCAATAAAATTAATCCAAAATAAACAAATAAATAGTAACATTGAAAGTCCTTAGAAACAAAAATTCCCTCATTACCTTGTTTACTTTCTAAATTTGTTTAGTGAATTTTTTTAAATTAAGCAAAGACAAAATTCTGACTACATTGTTATCAAATAATATGCATTCCAAGTCAATGTATGCCTTTGTAACTCAACTCAGCAGTTGAGTCAAATTCAGACAAGGCCTCTCTGAAGCATGCTACATTGAACCTCATTCACCTGGTCACTCCCTCCAACAAGATTCTTGGCTGTCTGTAGCTCAGCCCATATGTCATGTAGGGAACCTCCCAGGTCGAAATAGATCACAGAATGCACAGACCCTCCCCATTCTGTCAGCCTTGCTGAGAAAGCCTACTCTCTGGGAACTCTGCGTGCTGGCTGGCTGCTGCCAGCAGCCACAGGTGATGAAGGGCGCAAGGAGATCTGACTTTCAGTGCTGAGCATCTGGGCTTAGTGGGATTACAAAGGAAGGAGGGATCAGCCAGATACATTTCAGGCCAGCAGACCCTTCTCGTGTTTATAACAACATGTTTTCATAGTAACAGTTTATTTTGCTGAAAACATTTAAATAAAAACCCCAGAGAGGCTTGAGAAGATGGTTTCACATTCCCTAGTCAAGCACCTGCCTGATTTTAATGTGCTACTATTTTTGTCTCTGAAAGCATATGCTCTCTCCCAGAAGACCTGAGCTGGTCACTGTGTATTCACCATCCACGCAGCCTCTAAGAATAGAAGTAGGCAGAGGCTCTTTTGGCTATGACTCTGAGCCCCTAGCAGCTAGAAAGCAAACTGACAGGCAAGAAAAACATTTTTCTCTACATTAGCACACTTATTATGGTAGCTCACAGAGTTCTCTGCATTGACTTTGGAACATGTTCTCTTAGTTGCAAGGTCTTGCATAGGCTTTTTCCCATTATCACACCTTGTACAACAATAAACCACTATGAAAACAGTATGTAATGTGTTAATTATTGAGTCTGTCCTACTAATTCGATTTGAAATTGTCTCATTGCCATTTGTTCTTCGATAAAATAAAATAAAAGTCACAGTGTGACCAGAGCAGTCTCTGCCTGATTCTGGTGAAGACCTAACTGGTTAAAACACTCCCAAGCCACTCACTTCCCTTTCTTCTTCCTGACTGGAAATTCCAGTGTCTGGCTGGGAAAGACCCCACCTATTAATAAGAAAGTCATGATTAGAACTTGAAACCAGAAGACATCCATCTATTGGGCCTTCTTCCTCACATTTAATTCTATATATTATGGGCTGCTTGCTGACTGAGCTGCTAAATTTAAAGTGAAAAGCTATTAAGGTCTAAATTATCCTTGGAGATTTCTTAAGGTTCCTATAGGTCTGATTTCAGGATTTTGAGTTTATAAATCCATGTAATAGTCAAATGTGAATGAACATAATTATGTTCAATAAATATAGCACATATTTATTATGCTATATTTACTGTTTATTCAGTAAAGAGCACATTTATTAAATAACATTTAGAATGTTCCACTTACCAAGACCCCACCCTGGTTGAATTTACACAAATCAAATGTATTTGAATTCAAGATGACTTTCAAATTCAGAAGTTGCACACACCCACTGACCTTCAGCTGGTACCCTGAAACCTTTTTGCTTGGAAAAAGTCCATTTGGAACCAGTTGATGCCATAGACATTGCTTGTATGGAAACGCTTTAATGAATACCAGTGACCTTAATTAGACAAATCAACCACAAGAAACTGGAATCTGGGCTCCACCAACTTATTATCTTCAAAGGTAGAATTTTTTTTTAATTTTATACTGTTTTTTTTTGTTTTTTTGTTTTGTTTTATTTTGTTTTTGGTGGAACTGGGGATTGAACTCAGGTCCTTGTGGTTGCCCAGGCACAAGATATCTACTAAGATATCTCCATGGCCCCTGCATCATCTTGATATTTTCAAATTTCTGTTTTTATTTAATTCTTTTACTTTTTAATATGATTCATTAACCTAGTGGATTTTTTGTCAGTTTTACTTTTATGTATTTGGTACAAGTCTCACAACACAGCTCTGACTTGTATTGAGCCTTTGGTTTTCAGCCTCCCCAACTCTGGGCTTGCAGGCATACACCACCATGCCTGGTCTCAGTGGTCACCTCAGAGCACCCCAGGGGGTGGGCCAGTGCTGCATGTGATGCAAAGGGATAGAACCTGGGTCACTGCACTTACCTAAGCAGTCCACTGAGCTATCTCACCGGCCCCCTAGTGAATCTGTTATTGAAGGGGTTTTTTTAAAGCAATTAAGTGTGTTTTCTATTCTTTAATTAGTGGTATGCAATCAAATTTAAATTACATAAGTGATTGGGGTGAGCTCCTCATTTATGAGCACATTAGTGTGTTTAGCAGAGGAGCATGGGAAACACTTGGTTTTATAACACCTGTCAGTGTTGAGGCCTTCTTGCATGGGCTTCTCAACATACTCTGGCTGTGGATGAACTGTCTTCTCATTTCTGCTTGTAGCACTTCACTTTTGTCAACTTCCTTTGTTATTGGCACAAACAAGACATTGCTGATGGCCTAATTGCTGAAGCCAAGGCATAGTGGGAAGATGAAGAATAATTTCCCTTGCAGCTAGTAAGCAACAGCATAGCACTTTCTCATTAACACAGGGAGCAAGGTTGTAAAGTGGGGAAGAAATGACTGAGAGGTCTGGGGAGGATAAAAGGAGGTAAAACCTGTGAATTGCTTCACCAGTGCCTAGCATGCAGTGAGCCCCACTGTGATCAGTTGTCCTTCCTGGATGGTGTGATGATAACGAGAACCCAGAAACCTCAGAGGTTCAGGAACAATCTAGTGAAGTTTTCACAACTCACCCAAGATATGGCCAAGCAATACAAGAAGTTGAGTCCTTTTACCTCTCTCCTAGGTATTCATTTAGCAACAAAGAAGACTCAGTCAAGCTTTTCATCTTTGTGGTTTTCCTTCTGAATGAGTAGGAATCAGAAGGATTAATAACTCCATATGATTTACTTCAGTCTACTTACTTTAAAGGTGATAAAGTTGTGAACAAGATAGGCACCAAGATCATACATTGATGATGATCAGTGAAAAATAGGCCTTTCCTAGTTGTCAAACTCAGTGAAGAAAACAAAACAAAATCATATTTATTATACAAAACACAGTATAATCTCTCCTAAAGTGAATGGCATATAGTTTTAAAGTCAGTCCTATTATGGATTGATAAGTAGCCTCAAAGATTTGGACATAGTTTGTCAAAGATATAGCTGAATATTCCTGTAAAGAGTTGAATAGTTGAATAATGCATCTATTTTCATTATCAAAATCCATATGTTAGGAACTGAAGACATTATATCATAGTGATATATGTGTACCTATCTTTATAGCAGCACAATTTGTAATAGCAAAATCTTGGAAACAACCAAAATGTCCGTCACATGAGGAATGGTTGAAAAAGATGTGGTATTTCTATGTTACAGAGTATTACTCAGCTATTAAGAATGATAAGCTTGAAGCATTTATATTGAAGTGGATGCCATGTGAACATATACTTGTAAGTGAAATAAACCAGACACACATGTGTAAATATCATATAGTCTCCCTAGAATAAGAAGTCAAAAGAAGAAATACAAATGGAAATGTACAACAACAACTAAAAACAATTGAGTCAGATAGGGCAAAGTGAATGGCATATGCTGCAGGGTACTAATCAGCTTTTCTTCTGGATGGTTAACAACCTAAGTTCACAAATCAAAATTGGAGAAATTGAAGAGCCACAAGGCCAGCCAACATTTTGGCCTTAGCCTTTCAAGTTCAGCAAAGACTCAGGACATAGGTGAATCTGTACTGTAACATCACAAAACTCAGTTGAGCCCCAAATTTTCTGAACAAGGAGATTATGGAGCCACAGAAGAAAGATATCAATGTTCTATAATGTGCCTGGGGAGAGTTACATGGAGAGAAAACTTTCTCTCAGGCTCTCACAGAGAGCATTCTGGTCAAGCATTGGCCGTGACTCATCCACATGGATGACACAGACAAAGGACCTACAGAATAAGGGACAGGACTATAAGATAAACCCTGGGGAGACTTCACTGACCTCATCAGAAACAAAAAAAACTACATGTTTTGGTATATAGGTCTTGCTCTATCTCGGTCTCAACCATCCAGCAGAAAAGTATAAAAATGAAGTATACAATGCAGGGTCATAATAATAAGTTGAGCTGTAAATGGCTACAGTTGACAACTTCTTCGGATAACTCACTATTGCTGTGAATACTGGACTGTGTTGGATTGCGTAGTCAAGTGCAGGCACTTAAATTGTTTGAATGACAATGTAGTGCCCACCTTTGACAGGTCTAGACAGAGGAAGGGTTATAGAAAGGAAGAATCATGATGTGTGTGTATGGACAGTATAATTGGGATAGATATGCCGTGCTTCTATGTAATTCTATGACAGGCAGGATTTGCACTAATGGTGGTTGGACAGGATATTATGTCAGCTTCTAGTACTATGGACAACCACTAGGAAAATAAAAAGGTAGAAAGTATTAATTATTGAATCTTTGATATAATTCAGGTATAAAAAATAAGATAAGTAAACAGCTACATTCTCTTAATTTACTGAAAAGAGACATGGACTAAGACCCCTGAAACCATGAGCCAAAAGGAAACTTTTCTCTTCACAAGTTGATTATCTTAGGTACTTTGTCATAGTGGTAAAAAGCCAGTGCAACCTACAGGGTGAGCACAATGCCATTTTTACTTTCTCTAGGGTCATTCTAAGTTACTGCTCTATTTCTTTACAGGAAGCTTCATAAACTGTGCACTAAAGAATATAAACAAAAACAAATTAATTTAAATTTTCTGAAAGTGTATTTTGGTAATCATTTAGCAGTTGTGTATGCTTATTTCCTCATTCTCTGAATTTTCAAGGATATTTAGATCCTGATAAAACCATTGTTCTGTCAGGATAGCCCCATCCTGATATTTAACAAAGGCATAATAAACACAATGACCACATGCTTCTGGGAAATCTCCAGTCTTATGGTTCTTGGTATGACAAACATCCTTAGGAAACCTCTGACATCTGCTCATCTGTGTATCCCTAGCTTTGAGAAATTTCTGGCATACAGCGACACAAACAAAATTAACAGCACAACTCTTCTTGGTAACAGGAATTTAGTGGATGTTTGGATATGAAATGATGTTTGCAATAAAAAGTACCAAACAGCTTCACTGGAATTCAGAGAAAGGTGACTGGGAGATAGGTCTCTTCATGGGAGACACATGGCCATTCTAAGACACAGGGCCTTGTGTCCAGCTCAAGATAGGACAAGTCCTAGTCTCTTGGAAGAGCAGTACCAGTTGTCACCACCAGTTTGGGAACACACCCCAAAAGAAATGTAACAGACTGGACTGAATGGGAGGAGGAAACTCAGCAGGAGGTATGTCCCAGCAAACCACGGTCAGGACAAACCCAGACTCAATGAACCAAGGTCCAGTGGGAACAAAAGCTTGAGCTGAGGGGGCTGGAAAGAGTCAAAGTTATGACTGTAGAAATGCAGCCTGTACAGAGTCCAAGCCTTATAGGAAGATAGAAAGGAGAACTAAAAAGCACGTAGACAAGAGGGGCCCAGACAGACAGACACAAGCACCAGGGCATGGATTTACAGTGGAATCCATGAGTGACTGACCACATGGGGCTTTATGCTCCCTCTGCCACCGACAGGCTCTTGTGAGAGTACCAGTGCCTGAGGAGCTGTACATCACTACACGTGAAGGTCAGGGGCTCAGGGTTTATCCAGCCATGCTGTACAGAGTGGAGAATTTGCCCACCTTTGGTTATAAATTTCATTTTGCTTCCAGGATGCTGTATCATTTGGGTGGCCCTTCCACCCCATGACTTGCTCTTCTGGTCTTTTTGGTGTGTTTTCTTTCCCTCAGCTGAGTCTACTCTGCTTCTTTACCTTGTACTCTACCACTCAGCTCAGTTTGTATCTCAGTGGCTCCCAGGAGAGGATCTCTACTCTGGCCCCAGCTGAGGACAAAGACTCCTGTCTCTGCAAGGGCTTTGAACTTAACGCTCCCTGCTAAACTCCTTACTGTGTCCCCAAACCTGTTTCACCTGATGTCTTTCTCAGTTCAATCAATGGCCACCCCTGGCCTGCCCAAAGCTGAGGCCAAAGCCCATGTGCACACACTAAGCTACCTATCCTCACCCATGGTTTGACCTCAGCAGGCCCTGGAGCTGGTGCACTTCACATTGCTTTCTCTGCTCACTCATCTCCTTCCTCTTCCTGGATTGCTGGTGTCTCCTAAAATTCTCTTCCCCTGCAGGACTCAGAGAATGTCATTCCTCTGCTTAAAACTTTCCTTAGAAAAGTAAATCCCTTGGTCTTCAGACATCCTGGCCCTTGAGGAGAGGACTCTCCTGCATCACAACCCTTAACCATACTTCTTTCCTCTTGCATTCTTCAAACATGGTGGTCTAGACCTTGCTTGAAACAGTTTGCTGTTCTCCTGGCCAGTGCTGCTGCCTTGGCCCTCACCCTCGTGTGGCTGGCTTCTTGCCCTATTTCAGGTCTACCCTGAAATACTGATCCTCGTAAAGGCTCTGTTTACAATTTCAACTGCTTCCGGCCTCACTACTTTCCATCTCCTTTCCCAGTGTTTACCACAGCACTAAAGTACTTTTGCCTGCACTGTGCATTGAGCCACATGAGTTTACCCACTATTGTGAGACTGCCTTCCACTGCTAGTGAATCCCCTCCATGGGGTGGGTTTCTGTCTCTTCAGTCTAGATTCTGAGTCTTGCCTGTTGTGTAGCTGGCATCCTGCACAAACCTATTATGAAAAGCCTGACTCTGTACTAAAGGGCCGAGTCACCCTGCATCCTGGGCCAAGGGTCAGGATGAAGGTGCGAGTCCTGGGACATGGCTAAGTCGAGGGCAGGATCAGGGTGCTCCTGCTACTGCCTCCTGCATCTGAGCTGAGCTCACTTCTCAGTAAACAAACATGGGTGCTATATCCCTACCTGGCCCTGCTCTTTCTCCCAAGTCTTACTGGGTATGCTCTTTAAGGCCAAATTAAGTGTTCATAAACATGTAAATAAAGCTTTAACAACTGTAGCCAAATGTGTTACTCTT